>WEDG01006001.1:0-83836 GCA_017591395.1 Schistocephalus solidus
AACAGCATTTCAACATCATGTTATAAACAGCCAATTTTTGCACAGTAAATGCATAAACGCATCATAATTCGAAATATTTACTCTGTTCCTTTCTTATCACAGCCACCAGTTGACCTACCAGACACTAAAAAAATAATTTCAGCATTAAATATTAACAAAATTGAACAAGCTTCCAATAATCCCTAATTCAGTTTTTACTTTTTCTTATCATAGCCATAAGTTGAACTTGCTGAAACAAAAAAAATGATTTCCGAAAATATACTACCATAGCTTAAATAAACCATTAGAGATCTGATTACACCAATTCCATGATCAACACCAGGTTAAAAACAAAAAAATAATATATTTTTGTTTATCTTATAAACACAATAAATTTATAAAGGTAACATAAGCACAAATATTAAATCTCTTCCTTCTGAATCCGATTACAGCCGTCAATTGACCTGTCGTACGATTTAAAATAATTTCAGTAACAAATATTAGCATAGCTGCTTAAAAATTCCCATGATCATAAATTTTCCATTTTGTATTTTCTTATCATAGCCATGAGTTCACCTTTCTTATGCTAAAAATAATTTCATCAATAAATACCAACATCTCTTCACTTAACCCATTATTGTCTGCTGTATACAGGTACGTTCTCTTCAATGTTCTTCATATCCAGGACTCAACTCAGCGGACAACAAAAAATTTTCAGCAATTATCCTGACAGCAGCGATTACTTGAGCAAAATTACTCACATTTTGAGGGTATATATCCTCAGTAAGATTGTAGATATTAATCTTCATAAATTATTTTTCTGATCGAGATCAGTCAATAACCAATCTGATATTATCAAACACAATATAATGACTGGTTGGTAGCATTGGAATTTTCTTGCAATTGGACGGTTCATGCCCATAACCCGTTTCTATGTTTTAGAAATAATTCAACCAAGCCAAACTTACCGCCAAACCACACACCAGTGTAGCGGCCGAAGACTTTGAGTTTGGCACACACGAGGGCGAGAAATGCACATGTAGTCATTATTAGTTTGTGCAAGTACTACAAAGGGTTGCTAAAAACCATGCTAATAACGCAAACGCAATGGTCATAAGAAGAAATGACAGAAATGAAGGAAATGGTTTTACTAATAAGAAGGATATATATGTATGAAATGGTATAATATGAAATAAGGAAGAAAACGTTACATGCAGACATGGCCCATATGAACTGGGGGGAATTCTCTCATGTCAGCCGGATAAATGGTGGGAAGTGCAACGCTGTGGGCAACCGCATGGGTTCAGGACGAACGGAGGCTGACATTGAGTGGGAGACACGATAAGAAATGCGATGATGCTAGCCGCGGGGACGGGGTTCAGCGTTTGAGTGGAAAGGGGGCACCGGCCTCTTCACTGACATTTGATAACTCCAACCCCATCCTGGGCTTACGCCAAAACGTGAGTCTTAAATCAATTCAAACAACCTGTTCTGTCTCTGAGTACGTTACACCATGGTGTGACCGAGCAAGGAAGGTGAGTATGAGTACTGATCACGTCTGTTTCGGGGTTATATGGATTTGGCCTGACAGGCGATGAAGTGAGGGTGGTACCTTTAAAAAGATGCCTTAAGGTCAACATGCACAGAATAGAGGTATTTTTAGGCATACGCATCGTAGAATAGCCAATAATTGAGTGCCTTTGATGAGTTTATTATTAGAGTACAGATATAAGGAGAAAATATAAA
Source organism: Schistocephalus solidus (assembly GCA_017591395.1). NCBI lineage: Eukaryota > Metazoa > Platyhelminthes > Cestoda > Diphyllobothriidea > Diphyllobothriidae > Schistocephalus > Schistocephalus solidus. The sequence continues at coordinate 1,726 of WEDG01006001.1, forward strand.
AAAAGGATGTCATAAAAATATAATCGAATGTAACCAGGACAAGTTACAAGAATGGCAATATATATATATATATATATGCAGAATAACATGACCGACAACGACAAGGGAGACTGGAATGGCCATTTCTGGCTTATTAGCCGTCATCAGCCAGCCATACCCAAACCCAGGCGCTCTGGTGCCCGAGCCTCGAACTCGCGACCTTGTTGGGCAGAAGTCCAAAGCTCTACCCACTGCGCCACGAGCTCATTGTCTTGCCGGTTTCAATCGGGAATATTGACAATGGTAATGGGGCGCTCACCGATCGTTTACAGGACTCACTCGTCTCGTTGTGCCTTGGGGCTAACTCTCAAGCCCTGCCAGCAGCCGTAAGGCAGCTAAGTATATAGGCAGAATAAAATGACCGACAAAGACAAGGGAGACTGGAATGGCCATTTGTGGTTTATTAGCCATCATCAGCCAGCCATACCCAAACTGATGTAACCGATCGGTAAGCGCCTTAATTACCATATATATATATATATATATATATATATATATATATATATATATATATATATATATATATATATATATAATCGGATAAAGACGGGGGTCTTTAAGAGAGATGAATCGCGTACGTAATCAAATATAACAAATATACGTTAAGGAAGAGCTTTATAAATAAATAAATTGTATATTTGAGGCCCATAGAGCCCCGTCATTACAAACTTAGTATCGTGGTATACAAAAATACAAATTGGATAAATGCTGCACAATGTGAGCAGCCATATTAACAGCAGAAATGATTAATATTGTAAGCATATCCGATTTCAGAATGATTTGCCATTTTTAAAAACGATAGTCAACAATCTTCGACATATACCGTGAACTTCAAACGAAGCAGTAAAAAAACTCCTACGGTTAAATCGGAGGCGGATTCAGCGAGCGGCCAAGTTAAAAAAAATCTAGGAGAAAAACTGCTTTACTAAAACATTAATAACTAGATGCAATGAATAGTATTGTGATGTTGTTGACAACGTATAAGGGTTCGGAAAGCTCCTTGTCGGGTAAGAGATAATATAACAGTCAGAGCTACTGTTTATAACCACCAGTGGAGGTGAGAGAGGAGGAACTCATCGTGGACACAAGGGTCGAAACGAAGAGGAGACATTAGAGGTAATGAGATCATAATCGAGATGCAACCTTGCTGACTGCATAGGCCCCCAACAAAGAGGTGAAAACATCAGAACCCGCGACGATAACCAACTGATCCCGGAGACCATCGTCTGGGGTTTGAAAAATCGGAGGAAAGTATCAAGGTTGTAAAGAGTTGGCGATGCTAGTTTAAAAGGGGGGGCGAAAAAGTGAATGCAAAGATTGACTCTGCAGAGGATGATGGAAAAATAATAAGAGACCAATTTAATATCAACGGAGCTGCCTCAAATACCAGAAGGGCCCTTTTCAAAATCCAGAAGTGGCGTGTTTACGAAGGAAACTGACAATAAGGACTTTATATCTTCCGAAGTTAAATGTTTGCGCTATTTTGTTTTGCAAATAGCTAATGTGAAAGACAAACTAATTTTAAGTGTAGGATTACTCCAGATGAAAGCATATTTGGAGGCAAAAAACTGAAAACGATTCGTTGTGGAGCTAAGGGGTGGTGAAATAATCATGGAGGAATTACGAGTGGCATAGGGTTGATCTACCCGAGCGAGAGCGTTAATTCGTGGGAGATTTGGGCTAGAGTTAACGCGAAACAGGAAGCAGAGACCGGCTTCTAACCCACAGAAGTTTAATGTTTGCTTACTTGCATCTATCTGTATAAGAGAAATTGGATCCAGCATGAGAACATTATCTTAGAGTAAAAACCCTCTGAATTTTTTTCAATCTTACTGCGGTCAGAGGCGTTCATCAGTTAAAGACGGGACAGCAGTATGCTAGGATGGGAAGAACAAGTATGCGGTACAGTCTGAATTATATTTCTGACAGGAAAAATGTATGTGATATAAAACTGCAAATCTGTGCAGCCTTTGCAGAAACTCGATCTGCATGAGGCGATAATGCTAGCTTATTCGTGTAACTTAAGAGTAAGTATCTAATGGTTGACCGTTCTAAAAGTGTACTATTTTGAAAAACTAGGGTTCAAGGCAGCTTGGCGGGGCCAAAAAACATGAAACTACTCTTGGATGGAAAAAAGTCCATGAGCCAAGTAGAACTCCAACGTGAGAGCATAAGAAAAGTAGTTTTGATTGTATCAACGCAACTATTAGTAGTGTCTTTAGAAAATGAATAAATGCACTTGAGATCGTCAGCCTAAACGAAATTTTGTGAATTTTTTTAGTAAATTTGAAAGTTATTTTATGTACAGAATAAAGAGAAGGGGACCTAGAACCTTGCCTTGAAGAACGCCACTTGTGATCGACTGAGGCGTCCAATAGCTTTGACCTATTAAGAACTTCTTGCTGCGGCTAGACAAGTAGGAACCAATGAAGTCAAGAAGAGGAGGCCGGATGCCGAGGACTTCCAGTTTCACCAGAAGACATCTGTGCGGTACCTTGTCAAAGGCTATGCTGAGGTTAAAGTAAATCAAAACCAGTGACTGCTGCTCATTACGAAGAGAATTGTCAAGGTTAAGAAAACCTAATTGACACAGATTGCATGATCCCCAGGAAGAAAACCATATTGCAAGTCGCTTAAGAGCTTATTATCTAAGCAAAATTTGAGAATTTTAATAAAAATAATAGTTTCAAGAAGCTTTGCTAAAGCGGGGGTTTTGTGAACGCCTCGATAAAAATTTACGTCTGAACGAGATCCTGACTTGAAGACAGGAAAGAATCCGTTTGCAAGATAAACTGAGAATATGTGGCTAAGCAATCGGGAAAGCTCGGCACTCTCTTAATATTTGAGTTAAGAATACCATCAGTCCGCGAAGAGTGCGAGATTTTCAGACGCATTATTTGCTTACGAATTATTTCTATGGAGAAATCAATGATGCTGATAACATTGAATGAAGATGCTTGAAACGTCGGAACCAGTTTAGATTCCATTTTAAGATGATTTCAAAGAATGAACTAAACAATTCTGCCTTGTCAGAGTCCTCGAGAACGCATTTCCTTGCTTCATTTAGTAATGGAGGTATTTTATTCTCCCGTTTAGAGCAGGATCGATGGCGGAACATTTGATCAACAGATTTTGCAGTTTGATGGCAGTTTGAAAACGATATGTTTGAAGGGCGGGCCAAATTCTGAAAAGTTGTCCCCAAAAAAGGAAAGGTTGGTTAAAAATATTTTTTGGTTTTGGTCCGTTACATAGCCCCTTCTCAAGTGTAGCACTGTCTCAGTGCTTAGGAGGTCAAAAGGGAGTGTTCATCAAGTTCAATGGTTACTGGGGATACCTGGTTGGCGGGAAGAATGGGTAGAGAATCGGGAGTGCAGACAGGGAGGCGGCAGTGGTAAAGTTTCAGCTTGGATGAATGTGCCTTGAAAGAGGGTGATTCTGTGAGGATTGCGTTTTGTAGATGTATGGTAGTCGGGGATAGAACATCGAAAACCGCAAATGGTCCTTGCAAGGGTGGTTAAATTTAGCAGAAATACCGTGGGGAAGTATCGGCTTATGGTGCATTAATAGGTCACCGATTTGAAACGCGATGCCGGAGGTGTGTCGGCCTCTGCTGTTTTTGGCAGAGGGCGGTGGTTCCCAAGGTTAAGCGTGTGGTATTGTATGTGGACCGTACGACTTCGGGCAGCTTCGAGAGGAACGTTTGAGAAGTTGTTGAGTCTGGGGAAGGTAAAGGGGAGCGGAGGTCGACCGTAAGGTGAAGGTCGCAGACTGTCGATAAGTAATGAGGTAGGAACCCGGTGGAGGAGTGAATCGATCCGTGGTAAGCCAGAAGGCAAAACCGTAGGTGGTCATCCCAGTCGTGCTCGCGGCCGTCCTAAGGAAACGCGAGTAGGACGTTTTTGGTTGGTTCTACAAGGTTATTGCCTTCTGGTTGATAAGGGGTTGTGTGAGATTTGCGTATGTCCAGCATCGATTTCACTTAAATCTTCAACTATTCATATTGATCCTGGTTCGCGTGAAATCGTGTCTACGCCACCTTGTTCCCCTCCCAAGCAAACCACGCCTGCTCTTGCTGTAAACCCAGCCCCCCATAAATCTAAGTCGTTTGATAAGCCAGTCGTCAAATTCAGTAATTTCATCCTCATTGTGAAACTTGCTGATACCTCAGCATCTACAACCGTTGCGAACGCTCACGTTAGCATTTTTCCCAACCCAAAAAGTATCCAAAATACCTAAATAATTAATTCTTCTAATTATGATAGCTGTTTTTCGAAATAATTTATTCATTTTTCAAATGAAGGTTTGCCGCCAATTTATGCTAACTTTCCTCAAAATCTCATTTCTAGGCTACATCCTATCTTTCCCACGCAACGATATAGCCTTCTTTTCCACGGATTTCGTTAAATATGCCATTCTACAATAATCTCAGTTTTTTTAACAGAAATATTTCGACAAATTGTAGACCAAAGCAGTTTTGTTTCCCACCTGTTTATTATTCTCTCTAGTTTTCTTATCCGCCACAAACTTTTCCATTGTTAAAAATACTGATAAGCGTAACCTGCAGATTATGAATCCACTCAGCTTAGTTTCACTCGATGCGACATCCGTTGAAAATAAGATGCCTGAGCTTAGAACAGTAGCTTTTGGAGCTTGATGTAGATGTCCTGTGCATCACTGAATCCTGGGCTCACTCTATTTTTTTCTGACTCGACGCTTGCTATAGATAAGTTCAATTTGTAGTGAAAAGACCGCACTGAAAAACGTGGCGGTGTTTTTCTTCATTATATTAAGTCATCCTTTGTACAGTTTCCCTTGCAACTGAGCATTTTGTCCTTTTCTGGAAATGTATGCTTCGTTTCAGTCATCCTCTAGCACAATAAAAAAACGGTAATTGGCTGTCTATAACCCTCCATGTTATTCTGGCAATGAAAGCAAGCTCTGTAAACTATTTGAAATAGTTGCAGTGACTCAAATTGATGTTGAAATAATCTAAGGTGATTTTTATATGCCAGACATTGTGTGGCAGGCAAATTCCTCTCAACCAAAACTTCAGAAATTGTTCGATACTATTAACTATTTAAACTTCTCCCAACTGGTCACTTCAGTGACTAGAAATGACAGCAGTTTAGATTTAATGTTTACAAATGACGTCAACCCTCTTTTCATGAATTCCCAACGTGATCTATTCACAAGTGATCACGCACTAATCCACTGTTGTTTTCCAGTCTCCCTTTCTACGAAGCCCGAGAAAAAATGCAATAACCTTGACTTTGCAAGCACAAACCATGAATTAATAAATAACTTTGTAAGCACCCTAGCATAGCATATTTTCAACCAACGATCCAAACTTCTGTTATGAGCGATTGCAGAACATTACAGAATAATCCAGGCTTTTACCCCGCTTAAGATTTGTAATTCAAATGGAGCCCCTTCTTTTGCACCCCATTTTCTCCAAAACAGACTTAATAAATTACGAAAGCAACTTAACGATACTTCTAAAAGCTCTTTTTCAGTTCACTTAATGATAGCACAACTAATTGAATTATCCTAGAAAATAAGGCCAGCGCGAGATACGCATAGGGAATCACGGGCACTTAGTGCTGCTAATTCTTCCAAATTTGTTTTTCAAGTCTTCCATGTTCGGTTATCAGCTTAGCATTTGAATGTCACTCCGCCTTACTTGACTGTAACAAAAATTTCGTAACCGAAGATTTTCGCAAAGCAGAATTGTTAAATTCATTTGTTGCCCACCACTTTTCCATTAAAACTAGCCCCAATACCTCGATTTCTCTGCTTTCGAATTCAAATGCACTTTTAACAACCATTAATTTCTCGCCATCAAATATTCAAAAAGAAATACCACGCCTAAATAATTCATATTCATTTGGAACTGATAACATTCCAAGCTCTATTTTTAAACATTTAAGAGATTTTGCACCTTTACGAAGCAAATTATTCTCATTATTTACCGACAATTGTTTCATCCCCGATTTTTGAACAACTTCTATTATAATACCGGTTTTTAAATCTTTCTCACTCTGACATTCATAACTATCGTGGTGTTCTCAAACGCACTCTCTTGCTCACCTCTTCTCAAAACTCATTGCAAAACAAGTAACGGATGTTTGCACAAGTGATCAAACTCTCAACTCCTCCCACCATGGCTTTTTACCGGACCGCTCTTGTGCATTCTGCCATATGTCTTTTCTAAATCTACTAACCTCGCTTCGTAATGATCATCTTCCTGTAGTAGTTATATATTTAAATCTAAGGGAGACATTTGATAAATTGACTCATAGACGACTTCTAGCTTAACTAGAGGCTATACGACTTCGTAGTCCCCTAACCTATCTGATCACAAAAAAAACAGATTATTTGGGTTCCTCATACTCAAGTGCTACCCCGATTGTTAGTGGTGTCCGTCAAGGTACCGTACTAGGTTCTTTCTTGTTCTTACTTTACATGAATGATATTGCATCGATAGTTAAACATTCTCAATTTTATATTTCCGCTGATGAATTCAAATGTGTGTATTTCGTCTCTAACTGTACGGTTGAAGAATGCCTAGAACAAGTTAATTCGGACTTAGGCAATCTTTCAGCTCAAAGCTGCACAAGGCTAATGGAGTTCTCCATTTCTAAGTATCGCTGCATTTGCTTTGAGACTGCAAGTCTGCGCAAATCATTATTTTTAAAGTTTGCCCTATGACTGAATGTTCCTTTATCAAGGAAAAATAAATAAGATATATTGCCTCATGCCAATAGAATTACAGCCAAAGCTGCTCAGTGGATAACCCGCCGACTGCAAGCATTAGCCACATACTATTCTCCGAATTTCTGATCAAAAAGGAATTAAAAGAATTAAAAGAGTCGAAATCCCCAGGACCAGACGAGCTTCCACCCAAGCTTCTGAAAAAACTTGCCAATGAACTTTCCGCACCTCTGTCAGTGCTCTTTCAAAAGTCCTTTGACTCCGGAACACTTCATTTCGATTGGAAGCTCGGCACATATTACTCTCTTGTACAAAAGCGGTAGCCGGGCGTCAGTGACAAACTACAGGCCCATAAGCTTGACATGCATCCTTGGCAAGATTATGGAAAGGATCATCAAGAGCTAATTGGTGAAATTCCTAGACACTCATAATTTGTTATCAAGCTGTCAACACGGGTTCAGAAAAGGAAGATCATGCACAACGAATTTGCTGTATTTCGCTCCAGAGGTGGATCCAAGCACTTGAAGATAGACACGCGGTTCACATTGCCTTCATTGACTTGCAAAAGGCCTTCGATGCTGTGCCGCACGAAAGACTGCTGTACAAGCTAGAAAGAATTGGAAGCAGAGGTAACCTCCTCAAGTGGATTGAAAACTTCCTCGTGGGTTGGCGCCAGGTTGTGTGCATCGGCCAAGAGAGGTCAAGTTCTGCTGCGGTCGAGAGTGGGATTCCTCAGGGCTCAGTACAAGGGCCAATACTGTTTTTAATATACGTAAACGATTGTGTCAGGAATCTCGACTGTGAAGCAGCAATGTTTGCCGATGACATTAAAATCTGGAATGTAATCCAGAGCCATGCTGACGAAGATAAACTGCAGATCAACCTAACTCAGTTGGAGGAGTGGTCGAATCATTGGCTTTTGCGTTTCAATGTCGATAAGTGTACAATACTTCGCTTAGGCAACCCATCTGGATCTGCTGAAAGTAGAAGTTACTTTCTCAACGGTGAAGCCTTAAAAGACGTGAAAACCCAAAAGGACCTTGGTGTGCTAACGACCACCACCTTAAAACCATCGTCTCACTGCTTGAAAGTGGCGAAGAACGCAATTTCGGTGTTGCATGCCATCAGACGAGCCTTTTTGGATTTCGATGAAGATCTTTTCGCTAAGACTTTTGGAACATTCTTTAGGCCGCATTTGGAATATGCTATGCACGCCTGGAAACCCTGGACAGTTCAAGATCAGAACTGCCTCGAAAGAGTACAGAGGAAAGCCACCAAAATGGTTAGAAGTCAAAGCTTCTTGCCATATCCAACCCGTCTAATGAATCTTAATCTGTTCTCTTTGAGTTATAGGCAAATGCGTGGTGATCTCCTGCAGACATTCCGCATTGTGAAGGGATTGGACTGTTCCCTGGAATTCTCGGACTTCTTTGAATTTGCCACCACGACCCCTCTCCGAGGTCACCCATTGAAACTGCGTGTCCAGCAGGCGAGACTGGATGTGCGCAAGTTCTCCTTCTCTGTCAGAGTGGTTAAACCATAGAATGCCATCCCTTAAGACGTTTTGATGTCACCATCGCTGGAAAGCTTTAAAAGAAACTTGACAGTTTTATGTTCCGCAACAAGCCTGAGCGATGAGGAATTTCTCTTAACCCTCGAGAGTCGTGCACCACTTGTCATATTTTATGACCGCCTTTTGTACCTTTGCAACCCACACGGTTTCCCTGTATACCGTAATTAATTTTACGTTACAAATAGGGTACTCAAAGGGCCATGCCTATTTCCCTCAATAAATTGAATTGAATTGAATTTCTTATAATTTCTAGCTCCCTGAAATTTCATCAAGAATTTATCGTATGTTTGTGCTTCCCATGCTTGAATTTTGCTGTCCTTTCTTTAGTTTAATGATCGAATCGAGCAATTGTTAATTTTAAAATGTCCAAAGACATTACTCAAAAATTTCCTATATCCGATTCTTTCTAATAATTTCTTCTTCACTAGATGCCAGCTGACGAATCTTAAATTTATTTGGGTCAGGAGACTGTAAGGAGGCTCTTGTTTCTTTTTTCGGCTTAATAATAGCTAAATATTTTCCAATTTTTTTGTCATAACCCCCGTTATGCTTCCTTACAACCTATGAAATTCTGCACTAGTTATACCTCCTCCTGCTTCCTCTACATATTAGCGCTCTCTATTCTTTGCTACTAGGCATGGCTCTCTTTGGAATAATTTGAATATTTCAATAAGGTCGTTTACTAGTCTATCTGCATTCAAGCGAAGATTGTATATAATCTTAACATTAATTCTTCTAAACTTTAATTGTCTTCATCTTTCCGGAGCAGATTTCTCTATGACTCGGCGAAAGGATCATCGAGATTTAAATGAACCATGATTTCTCCTTGTACCACCAATAAGTCACTCAAATGTCATTTGGATGTACACAGTCAAAAATGCTCCCGTGTCATCAGATACTTGCCATAATCAGAATTCAATTCTGGATCCCGAGATGTTGAGGCCTCACATTCACTGACGCCTTTTATCATATTGTTTCATGTGCCTTAGCGATCAAGAACGCACCATATCGACGTTTCATTATCTCATTCTGAACTACTGCATCAGTATTAGCCTAATCTACCCCTTTACACTGTTTTCCTGACCAGTTTTTTCTCCTACCCTCTAGTCGAAAATGGAGGCCAATTGAACTCTGCCTCCATTTTTAAGGAAGGAGTTTTTTCACTTCCTATTTTCTATTTCAATATAAATTTTAAAATATCGCTTACTGTTGATCTACTGGGACAAGTTCTGCTTATATTTGTAGTGTAGACGAGTGTCCAAACTGCTAAGAACCGAGGTGTACAAAATAAATTAACGCTAAGTGATAAAAAGTGATAAAAGTGATAAAGAGGTCTTTCTTATGGCAGACACCGTACAAAATCAAGGTGGATTCTCGACGAGACGGAGGACACTAAATACGATGTACCCAACTGTACAGAGCTTGAATAATACAAAGAAGGTGCTCCAGAACTCGGATGACGATCACTCATCAGGACACAGCGTCAGCGGAATGGACACTAGTTCATCTCGGAAACAATGACAGACTCTGGTATTCAATCGCGCGAAATGCGCAGAAGTCTTTATGGAGGAGTTACCCAGTCTAAATTGAGATGTTTGTATACCAATGCTCAGAGTCTCCTATCGAAAGTAGATGAACTCAAAGCATTAGTTTCAGACCGAACCCCCGATATCGTTGCCATTACGGAAACGTGGCTCAAAGCCCAATTCGCGGATAGCGAGGTTTCGATTGATGGATACCAACTTTTTCGAAAAGACCGAGAAAATAGAAAGGGAGGAGGAGTGGCCGTATATGTTAGGACAGGAATCTCGGCAGTCGAACGAGCACACTCCATCTTCCCTGAATATGAATTTCTATGGATAAAGATTAAAAAGGATTGTTCACAGAACCTACAGTTCTTGACGATCTACAGACGATTGAACATTCCAAGTGCAGCTGATGAGTCCCTCCTCCATTTGCTCAAGGAAGTAGCAAGTCACCAGGAGGTGCTTATTGCAGGAGATTTCAATGCACCTATAGTAGACTGGGTTAATCTGACAGTTGATGGTGCACCAACTTCCTTCGGCCACAAGCTAATGGATCTCATTCTCAACCAACCTCTGGTACATAAGGTTAACATTCCAACGAGATTAAGAGAGAACCAGAGAGCAAATTGCCTGGACCTTGTATTTACGAAGGACTTCTCTAGCATTGATGAAATGTATTCTTTTGCACCCCTCGGTAAGAATGACCATAGTACGCTGATGTGTGATTTACTCACTTTATTCTCATCGCCAGAATGGAACGAAATGCAAGCGAAATATATGGAAGGCTGATTTTAACGCGATGAGGAAAGAACTGATGTCTATGAGATGGGATTGTTTGCTTAAAGGGAATCCAGAGGATGACTGGCGATCATTTAAGACAGTCTCACTCGATCTGATTAAACGCTTTTGTCCAGTGAAGGTGCAAAAAAATAAAAGTCGCCCCGCCTTTGTTAACAAGAGAACTTAACAGGCAGCTAAAGAAGAAGAATAAAAAATGGAAGGTATTCAGGCAAACAGGGTCAGCAGAGCATCTCAAAGAATTTCGTCATCAAAGAAACGCTGTAAAAAGAATGATTCGTCAGGCAAGGAAGAACTATGAATCAAGAATTATTCAAAAGGCTGAATATAAACCAAAAATTTTATTCCAATATATCAATAGCCGACTAAAAAACAATGACCCAGTAGCAGTACTCATGGATGGGAAATGGTGTTGAATTCGTTAAACATTGCGACAAAGCCGAGTACTTAGGTCAGTTTTTTGCCTCGGTTTTCACTAGAGAACCGGAACTTCAGCTTGACCACGTCAACAGTGCTGTTATAGACGCCGGTCCAGTGCTTGAATATCTAATCTTCCAGGAAGCTTTCGTGGAACTAGAACTGCGAAATCGGAAAGAAGCGAAGTCATTGGGTCCGGACGATATACCGGCCAAGTTCTTGAAAGAACTGGCCAGCGAACTGTCCAAACCACTAGCGCATATATTAAGTTCGCCATTTGAATCAGGGCAACTGCCATCCCAATGGAAGGCAGCAAATATATACCCCATTTATAAGAGTGGTGCTCGATCTAATGTCAACAATTATCGGCCTGTCAGCCTACCCTCCATTTGCTGTAAAATAATAGAATCAATAATCAAGAAGGCAACCATGAAGTTCCTTGAGGAAAACCAATTAATCTCAGATCTCCAGCATGGCTTCAGACAGAATCCCTCCTGCCTTTCTAGTTTATTACTCTCCATAGAGCAGTGAACTCGTGCACTGGACGAAAATGGTAGGGTTTGACGTCATATACAATGATTTCAAGAAGGCGTTTGGCAGTGTCCCACACGAACGTCTCATCTACAAATTATCTGAAATCGGCATAAAAGGAATGCTGCTGACATGGATCGCAGACTTTCTTACAGATAGATTGCAAACTGTGTGCGTCAATACCTCGAAGTCAACACCTACTCCGGTTCTAAGTGGTGTCCCCCAAGGCTCTGTATTAGGGCCGTTACTCTTCTTAGTGTACATCAACGACCGTGTCGACGACCTGGATTGCAGCGCCATCATGTTTGCAGATTATGTTAAATTGTGGAGGGTCATCAGATCTGATTTCGATAGGCACGCACTTCAAGAGGATCTCAACCGTCTTAGCAGCTGGTCTGCTCGTTGGCTCTTAAATTTTAACGTTGGTAAGTGTGTGGTCCTAAGACTGCGTACCAGAAGGACCAGTGAGGAGGATGATTCCTACCAATACATTCTCAATGGGCAGCCCCTTTCAATTGTTGAGGAACAGAAGGACCTAGGTGTTCTAATAAACTTCTCACTTAAACCATCTTCACAGTGTTTAAAGGCAGCTAAACGCGCTACACAGGTCTTATTTGCGCTCAGATGTGGATTTGTGCAGATTGATAAGGAACTCTTCTGGAAAACCTACGGGGTATTTGGTCGATCTCACTTGGAATATGCCATTCAGGCCTGGCGTCCGTGGTTTAAGAAGGATTATCTACAGCTGGAACGATTGCAGGCGAGGGCTACGAAGATGGTCAAGAATCTAAGTCATCTGCCTTACGAAGCCAGACTGGTTGAACTTTGTTTCCTCTTAATTACAGGCAACTACGCGGTGACCTCATCCAAACCTACAAAATTGTCAGAGGCCACGATTGTGCCCTAGAATTTGCTGACTTCTTCGAATTGGCTGGGACGGAACATCTGCGGGGTCATCCCTTTAAACTGCAGAGGAAGTTTGTCCACATGGAAGTCCGTCGGAACGCCTTTTCACAGTGAGTCGTTGGAGCATGGAACGGACTCCCTGACGAGGTGGTCCTTTCAGATACTGTTGACACATTTAAATTCAAACTAGATACTAATTTTCTGAGAAACTATTGTCAATATAATGAAGATTGTGTTAACAGTGGCAAATTGCGCCTGGCCCACACCTATCGATGACCCTACATTTTCATTTGTCAGATAAATCACTATAAACGTTTGTACTATTGACATTTTTGCATGTGAATAGGGAGCTCAAGGGCGAAAGCCTACTTCCCTCAATGAAGTGACTTAAAGTGACTTAAAGTTCTGCCATAATACATTGAATGTCCTCTTTGATAGCTGATCGAATACCCAAAAGGTCGAGGGGTAATTTGTCCCTCCACGCAGTTTTGTCTGAGTGAGACATCAGTACTGTCTTAAGTTGACGATTCAGTCGTTCCACGAGGCCGTTAGAAGCAGGGTGATATGCCGTTGTCGTCATGTGCGCACACCCGAGAAGTTTATTGAACTCACGGAAGAGACTAAATTGAAACTGGCATCCGCGGTCAGTGGTAATGGTGGAGGGCACACCGAAATTGGCAATCCAGTGATGCAGGAAGACCATGGCAATATTTTCTGCTGAGGTATCCGATATCGGAATTGCAATTGGTCATCGTGTGAAACGGTCAATTGCTGTGAAAATATGTGTGTACCCACGTGAAGGTGGTAACGGTCCAACTAAGTCTAAGTGAACGATGATGGAATAGAACGTCCGTAACAGCAAATGTGCTTGGTGGGGAAAAGGTATGGCGATGCACTTTATTTTTCTGGCACGCGAAACATTGCCTAGTCCAAAGGGTGATTTCAGAGTTCATCTTTGGCCAGACAAAGCGAGCAGCAATAAGTTTGCGACAGGCGCGGATGCCAGGATGCGACAGAGAGTGAAAATGGTTAAACACTACCTTACGGTAGGATAATGAAACAACAGGTCGGGGAGTGCCTGTGGACCAGTCGCATAAAATCGTACCTGGTGATGCTGGAAGTGGTGCATCTCGAAGCCGCAGAGTACTAGATTTACGCAGATCAGCAATGGACTCGTCTTCTAGTTGGAGGTCTGCAAGCTTCGCCAGGTCGAATTTGGATGACAAGGTGTTGATGTCCAGTCTCGATAATGCATCAGTAACGACATTGTCGCTGCCTCGGACATAGCGGATATCAGCAGTAAACTGCGAGATAAAGTCAAGGTGAGGCACTTCTCTTGGCGAGTACCTATCTGATTTGGCCTTGAGGGCATAAGTAGGAGGTTTGTGGTCGGTATGAACTCGAAAATATCTTCCCTCTAATAGGTGGCAAAAATGACGAAAAGGCAGGTATATAGCCAGGAGCTCAGGAGAGAAAGTACTGTAGCGAGTCTGTGCCGGTTTTAGCTTCTGTAAAAAGAAAGCCAATGGCTGCAACTGGTTATTTACCTGTTGATGTAAGACTGCGCCGACAGCACTGTTGGAAGCGTCAGTGGTCAAAATAAACTGCGTAGAAGCATCAGAGTTGAGGTGGTGCAGCATGGTCGCATCAGTGAGAGCCTTCTCGGCTGCCTCAAAAGCTGAGTGAGCTGCCGGTGAAAGTTCAATCGGCTCGGCTTTCGACTTCAAAACATCAGTAAGTGGAGCCAGTATTGCCGCACAGTTGGGAATGAAACTTCGGCAATAATTGATAAGTCCAATGAAACGTCGCAGTTGTGTGAGCGTCTTCCGAGAAGGAAAAGATTAAACGCTTTGCACCTTCTCTGAAAGTGGTGTGATTCCATGCTGATCGACGTGATGACCAAGGAAATCAAGAGAAGGAACGTCAAAAAAGCATTTGTTGACGTTTAATTGCAAACCATGTTGCTGGAAACGATCGAACACTTGACGTAAGTGTGATGCATGTTCCGCTGGCTAAGAACTTGCGACGAGTATGTCATCAATATAGACCAAGTTAAACGAAAGACCGCGCAAGACCTCGTCAATAAACCGCTGGAAGGATTTGGCGGCATTACGCAAACCGAAAGGCATGCGGGAAGATTCGAACAAGCCAAAAGGCGTTGTGATTGCGGTCTTGGGGATGTCTTCCTCGGCGACCGGTATTTGATGATATGCTCTCACAAGGTCGATCTTGGAGAAAATAGTCTTTCCAGCCAACATGTGAGAAAAATCGTGAATATGAGGAAAGAGGTACCGATCGGGGACAGTTGCTCTGTTCAAAGCACGATAATCCGCACATGGCCTCCAATCATCGGTTGATTTCTTGGGGACCATGTGCAGAGGAGAGGCCCATGAGCTGGAAGAAGGGCGAATAATCCCAAATTTAGCATGTGTTCGAACTCACTTCTAGCCACCCGCAACTTTTCTGGATGAAGCCTACGTGGGTGGCCATGAACGGGTTGTCCTGTGGTAACTATGTGATGCTTAACTGTGTGCTGAACTTTTTCGGTAAACTGAGAAGGTTAAGTGAGGGACGGATAGTCCTTCAAAATGTCAGCAAATGGCGAACTTGGAATAGGCAAGTGTATGCCAACCGAATTTTGAGAGGTGACCGTACTGATGGTGAAAAGTCTAATTGTATTATCAATGAGTCGACGATGCTTCAAATCAACTGAAAGGCCGAAATGTGAGAGGAAATCGGCTCCAATAATCGGTGACTGGACGTCAGCTAGGATAAAGACCCATTGGAAACATCGCCTTAGACCTAGTTCAAGAGTTAGGTACTGTTGTCCGAATGTTTGGATGACGGTGTTGTTAGCAGCCTGCAATGAGAACTGCAAAGGCTTGAGGTGGTGACGCCTAGGAGGCGGGAAAACACTTATCTCAGCACCGGTATCTACAAGAAAACGGAGACCAATCGACTTATCAGTGATTTAGAAGAGGCGACTGGGTCGCGGTTGGCCAGCAGCAGTCGTCGCCATTACTGGCTGGCATTGTCGTTTAACTGTTGCGGCTTCTGTGTGAATTTGCACGGCGAAATACACTTGCGTGCTTTCACGCCATAGGTACGATGGTACCAGCACACGGTCTGTGGCTGCCGTTTCCGTGATTTGGACCGTCGACGTTTATATGGTTGACGACTATTTGACTGGAGATTGTTGATGATAGAACACATGTTGCTGACTTGTGTGCATAAAAGGCGTACGGTATCCTTTAAATCTTAATAATCATTGCTACGCACGATATTTGATGCTTGCGAAAGGTCAGATGATGGTGCGGCCCATCGATAGGCACTACATCACGATGATAACGTCACATAGGGAGGGTCACGTTCTGACTTTGGAGTGCCTTGATGAGCAGGAGTGTCAATATTATCAGATCTGGAAGTGGACACCGATGTCTGTTGAGGACTAGAACATGCGGTACCGCTTGGGTAGCATTCCATGATTCTGTCTGCATGAGTGGCTAGTTTAGCCAATGAGGTGCTCGTGTCGAGCATAACCAAAATCTGCTGCATGGGCAGGGGAAGCTTATCAAGCCAGATCTGTCGGAAAATTGCATCATCCATATGACAACCAGCAAGCAAAGAATGCATTGTCGCATTAGTTGGGAAGGTGTTTGATCGCCAAGTTTGACTTGCGTGAAAGCTCACGCAGCATTTGGTTGGCCGACTTGGCCACACGATTAATTTCAGCATCCTTCAACTGGGTGTATGGCTCCTCAGCAGGAATAGGATCAAGGAGGTCCTCGACGTCAACGGCAACATTGAAAGGAAGTGATTGCACTACGTATGAATAACGCGTGCGTTCACTGGTGATACGGCGTGTCGAGAAAACTGCCTCGATCTGCCTAAACCATACGCGAGTGTTGCTCGGCGTAAATGGGGTTTATTTGAAAGAGAGGCTATGGACGTCAAGAGAGTCTGCGTTAGTCTCATTGTCCGTCATAACAAGTGATATGGTGCGTAATGATAGAAAATCGGGGTCACCAATTTTTTAGTGTAGACGAGGGTCGAAACTGCTAAGAACCAAGGTGTACAAAATAAATTAAAGCTTAGTGGAGAATTGTGTCTAAACTACAAACGACAAAAGGACGACAAAAATGTCAGAGGATTGTAAGAATGCAGACTCACGAAAAACGCAGCTTCTAGATAGCGAGTATTACTGAGGATTGTAATGAGCTCTAATCTAGATCCAGAAAGCTATGCATCAAGGATAAAGAACAGAGTCAGGAGTTCAATTGAGACGGCGATCAGTATAATATAATCGAGAAATGAAGATCAATCGTTGCGATTGACTGCAAGTAAGTGAGAGAGCTCAGTACAATCAAGATTGCAGCGGTGACATGCAGCAGCGAAAACAGAAGACGTGCACTATGCCGGTTGAAGCTGGCTGTTGTGTTTTATTTAGAACATTAAAACAAGCCATCATAAAGATTCAGGTGAACAAGAAAGATACAAAGATGTAAATTGGACAAATACCTACATATTACTTAATAATTGTATATATTATCTGCACACATTTTTCTTTATTTTATTTCGTTAACAATGTTTTCGAATGTCGAATTAGCGGAGTGTCATCTATAAAAGGCTGAGTCTATCATTTCTACACTGCTTAATGTTCTGCTTGTCAGTTTATCCTAAAAAGGCTTACCTTTAAACGTTCATGAGGCCTTTTCTATTTGCAATATTTCGACAAACTTAACATAAGCATACCCATTGTCTACAGTTTTGCCGTAGAAAAAGCCTCATTACCCTGCAGATTCTTCTTTTTGTGGCAAATTCACGGCATAAAACAGATATGTGCACTATTATCCAACATGTCGTGTCAGAGCACGGCGTCGATCTACAGACCCTCAACAATTCAGCCGTACGCGCTAACCACTCGGCCACCGCATCACGACGACGAGCGATATCGCAAACTTTAATTGATTGCATGGGCGTACCACATGCCCACAGAATTTGTAGTGTATGTCAGGGGTTGGCTGGTAAGATCAACTATCTCGAGGAAGAGATTGAGAAGATGAAAATCCTGTAACCGTCTAGGTAAGGCACAGTCGACGATAAGAATGAGCCTATTGGACAGATACCTAGAAGTAGGACAAAAGGACATTAAGTAAAAGGTACGCCAGCAACAATTTCCGTAGCTGTTACGCAGCCCCAGAACAAACAGTGCAAATGCAAGACGAAAAAAACCAGTGAGATAACTCGAAAAAAAATCACTAGCTGATGAGACTCCTGCGTCCATAAACGCAAACAAGGCACAAATGGACAAAGTTAAACGGCTTATCCTCAGGACACGACAAGCTTTTGAAAAAGACCTGCTGAATCGTGCAGTGGAAAATCCGAAGTTATTCTACAATTACATTAGAAGGAGCACGCGTAACAAGGACCCAGTTCTCTTACTAAGGACTAGCGAAAACCTAGAGATTAGTGTGGATGAAGCAAAAGCGGAGCACCTTCCAGAATTCTTAAAATCCATCTTTACGAATGAAAGCGCATTTAATCCTCCCGAATACGACTGAGACGAGTGTCCAACAATAGAGGCTGTATCTTTCGTCGAAGCAAATGTTCATTAAGAGCTGTTGGCTCTGAATGAATCTAAATCACCGGGCCCAGATGATATACCGCCAAAGTTACTAAAGGAACTCACTGCGGAACTGGCCAAACCGTTGTCAATGCTTTTCCGAACCTCGTTCGAAGCCGGCACGTTACCTGCTGATTGAAAAATCTGCACGAATCACACCACTATATAAAGGTGGAAGCAAGGTCTCCGCAAATAATTACAGGCCAATTAGCCTCACCTCGATCTGCTGCAAACCCATGAAAAAAATAATAAAGCGAGAGCTAATGCGCTTCTTAGAGCAGCATAAATTATTATCTGATGTGCAGCATGGATTTCGAAGTGACAGGTCTTGCGTAACGAACTTGCTCTATTGTTTGGAACATTGTACGCGAGCAGTTGATGAAGGAAATGCGCTGCACGTAGTCTACATTGACTTTAAGAAGGCATTTGATAGTGTTCCTCATCAGTGACTTCTTCACAAACTCAACCGAAAGGCATTAGGGGTAATCACCTCAGATGGATCAAAAGCTTCTAATTTGGCCGCTCTCAAACCGTACATGACGGTAACCAGTAGTCGGCGGAGGTTGCGGTTGAAAGTGGTGTTCCCCAGGGCTCCGTTCTTGGCCCTACGCTGTTTATTTTGTACGTTAACGACTGCATCAATGAATTAGATTGTGATGTTGCCATGTTTGCGGATGATATTAAGCTATGGAGGGTCATCAGAACTGCAGCTGACGTAAAGCATTTGCAGGAAAACCTAAACCGACTTCAACAATGGTCATAGGACTGGCTTTTGCCGTTCAATGAGAACAAATGCACTATTCTACAAATCGGTAGAACTAGCACTCCGAACGTCATGGATTACTGCCTGAATGGTATACCATTGCAAGAAGTTGACACGCAGCAGGACTTGGGAGTGTGGATCTAGAGCTCCCTTAAACCCTCGCTGCATTGTTCAAAGGTAGCCAA
Source organism: Schistocephalus solidus (assembly GCA_017591395.1). Classification (NCBI taxonomy): domain Eukaryota; kingdom Metazoa; phylum Platyhelminthes; class Cestoda; order Diphyllobothriidea; family Diphyllobothriidae; genus Schistocephalus; species Schistocephalus solidus. The sequence continues at coordinate 20,798 of WEDG01006001.1, forward strand.
GTCTGCGATGTCAGCCCTGTACCTTGTCAAGCGGGCTTACTCTGCCTTTGATGAAGACTGCTTTGCCAAAGTCTTGTGAACTTTTGTGCGGCCACAATTGGAATTCGCTATCCAAGCTTGGAAACCCTGGACTGCGAAGGATCTCAATATCCTCGAAAAGGTTCAAAGGCGTGCAACCAAACTTGTGACTGCAGAGGGCTCATCTCCCTATGAAACCCGATTAGCTAATCTTGATCTCTTTCCCTTGAGTTAACAGGCAGCTACGAGGTGACCTGATACAAACATTCCATATCATGTGAAGTCAGGGCTGCTGCCTCGCACCTGGAGACTTCTTCCAGTTAGCAACAACCACGAACTTGAGAGGGCATCCACTCAAACTACTCAAAGGCGTTTGCCTATCTTTCCCTTAATAAACTTAAATGAACTGAAATAAATGTTTGTTTAGGCAATACCTTTCCGGTGCTAACCAAATATAAATTCTTAATCTTACAGATTTACCGCATCATTTGAGACCCAAAATTTCTGCCACAGTCTAAATGAAACGATAGGGGTGTGTCACAACGACTAATCCATGTACGGCTGATGGCGTTTGCCACGGACGCCGGGTCTTGATGGAGGAGGGGTGACAGGGTATGAAACCAAGGGTACACCAGCTGCCAACATTGTATTGACTGAGCGATGAGAGCAAGTATAAGAACTGAATACGTCTGCTTTAGGTATATATTGATTTGGCACGACGGGTGAAGAAGTAAGGGCACACACATAATCGACGTTCTTGTAGGCATACAACGTCGTAGAATAGCAAATGACTGACTGACTATAATGAGTTTCTTGCTGGATTACAGATATAAAGAGATGATATAAAAATAGGATGTTATACAAGTATAATCGAATGTAACAAGGGTATGTTAAAAACAGGGCAATATTTATATAATCGGATAAGAAGAGGGGACGTTAAGATAGGCGAAACGCATACGTAATCGAAAAGAACAAACAGACGTTAAGGAAGAGACTTAAAAAGACGGTGATTTGAGGACGAAATGGTTGGACGGGCGGGCAAATTCTGAAAAGGTATCCACAAAAATGGGAAGGTCAGTTAAAACAAAAATAGTTCGGGATTTGGTCCGCTTCAAACAGAACGATGCGCTTGGAGGCACTCTCATCTGATTGGATGTAATGGTAATCGCATAACCCTTGATTGACTCTAGCCCTGTCAAATGAGCACTCTAAAATCCATAATGGGCAGATTAGTCTTGACCAAAAAATTCTTAACACGAAACATTAATTCCTATCATTTGTAGTTATTTAGTTCCATATTTTGCTATTACAATGCGTCTAAAAATAGTTTTTTTTACTTAAAAAACTCCTCATTTCACACACTGTTCAGGAAGCCTAAAACCAAAACAAAGCTAAAGTGGTAGCAGAAAGATGGATTATATTTTAAGTTTTTTCCTGTGTTCTAGGGAGCATGATGGCACCCAAGAGGTGCTACATCAGTAAATCGATTATTATTACAACCTTGGGACATTGGGTTTGCACTTTACAAAGTCTATTTCGATTGCACTAAGGCATTTTATCTTGTTGAACATAGTCTAATTCTCTTGAAACCTTACCCCTTCATTGAATGTGGTAAACTTCTGAACTTGATATCTTCTTACCTGGGCAATCACACACAGAATGTTAAGATCTCAAATGTTATCTCCAATTAGCACGTTTGAAAAGTGGAGTTATTCAGGTAAGTGTGCTTTTCCTGCTCTTATTTTGCCTTTTGTCAATGATATAACACGTTTTTTCCTAATGATAGGCCCTTTATGTTTGCAGACAATTTTAAAATTGCCTATCGATACAAGCCGGTAGATCACGAGAACATGCCTGAAATCCTAGAAAACGATCTTGAGGCCTTTTTCCAGTGGTTCTGCACATGGCACCTTTCCCTTTTTTGCACAAATGATCCGTAATGGTTGTTGTCGATGACCCTCAGTCTCATCGTAGCAAAGATAGTCAGGACAAACTGAGCCTGGATTTGTTCAGATCTGGGCCTATAATATTCCCATGGTCTTAATCTTTCAGAGCATTGCACCCTCATTGTCTGCAAAGCACGCAGAACTACCAGTTTCACCGTCCGAAAATTTGAAATTCTCGATATAAGACTCAACCTTTGTAAAATATACTTTAGGCCTGGTCTGGAATACCGTTCGTTTCTATTTAGCCTTCTCTGCGCTAGTGAACAGGAGGAAATAGAATCGGTCGAGCATTTCAGTACTTAGAAAGATTTACTATAGGAGCACTATAATCTGATGTATCAAGACTGTTGTGGGCTTACAAACATTGATATCTTGTGGTTTCACTGATTCGAGAATGGATTCTTTTTAATTGAATTGACTGCTAAATCCACCACTATTACCAACCGCATTGGTGGGTTTATTTCTGCGGTATTTAACTCCATCGCCTGATTTTGGCCCCAAGCAATCTTTTATCTTTGTCCGGTCAGAAAAGAAGTATCATGTTCGCATTCACCCGTTTTTTGATGATGCTCCCAGTCTTTGAATGTCCCCACGTTGCTTGGATTGTAGGGGGTTGATCCTTTATCAGAACCCTAACGGTTGCTTCTGATGTCAAACCAAACAATATTGCGATCACATTTGCAGCGAATAGCCCGTTCGTTGTTGTTAATTATACGCTGACGAGGCACGTTTTGAAACCGTATATACTCTGACATGCTGGGGATCAAGTTCCACATGCATAACGTCGCATGAACGAGAGTTAATCCTTCAGAAATAATTAAATCACATTCAGATTAACATAACCGGCAAAGAAAAGGGATACTGAAGTGACCATATATGGCTCATAAGCCGTCATCAGCCAGAAAGTGCATCACCCACGCCTCAAATCCGCGACCTGTTTATAAGAAGTCCAACGCTCTAACCAGCACGTATTTGCTCAAGAATGAGCCCCAAGTTAAAATGGGACGAGATATTTCCGCTAGCCATCAGTGAGTTTTCATCAACAAATGAAATTTGAGATTCATTTTGTCTTTTTGAACATCATTAAAAGGAGTTTTTTTACTATTCACTGATCACTTTTCACATCGGAGTAACTACTTTATAAGCACAAACAGAACGCTACAGTGTAGGCTAACGCATTCTAAAATGCACTCGAAATCCTTTTCTTTATATACCAGGAAGATACCCATATCGTTCCTAAATAAATCAATGTCACTAGCCGTATCTCTCATATTTTCATCCCCGGATGGATCCGGATCCACCGGTTGCGAAGACGGATTCGAAGATCTGAGAGACAGACACGGCTTTCTTTGCATTGTCGTATATCTATTAAACCTCACTGCAGCTCAGAGCAGGTGTGGATTTCCATTTTGCTTTTTCCAAAGAAACCGCTAATCCATTTAGTTTATTTTAAGGCTCAGTGAAGATAAGTACACTCGAAATTCGGTCGCATTTTAAAAGTTAAACCCCGCAACAAGTCTCTCCGGATTGGGTATTCCTTAAAGGTTGAATATGCGGTTTACTTGCAGAACCTATTACTTAACTTCCTGGCCTATTTCTTCCGTGTTCCAGCTTTTGCATTTTTGGATTTTTCCTTTTCTTTGGCTTCTTGACGTTCCTTGCTGCCACTCTTCCTTCCCTTTCTATTTGTTTCTACACCATGACAGTTTTACAAGGCTTTTATACAAATGGACTACTCCGTTGGGTTTTAAACCACTACAGATGCTCACAGAAGTGTCATTAATTGAACTTGGAAACTGAATAATACGATACCTTTATCATGACAGGCATGCTTGGACTGATTTGCCCGATCAGATCTAATAGCGAATATTTGTGCTCGTGAATTCTAGAACGTAGTTAACTCTCGAAGATGGCTTCTGATTCTTACTCAGTAACTCTACTCCGAGAGGGATCTGAAGAAGTTTGCCCGATGGAAATATTAAGCGACGTTGCAATACAGTGTTAGTGAGTGGCCCATCCGGCCATATGATTGTTAATCCTGGGTCTGCTTGGGACGGTCCAGATCTCATTGAATCTCTAAAAAAACATGGCATAGACAGCCCTTCAAAAATTAAGTATGTTGTTTGCACAGACGGACGAGCTGCTCATGTGGGATGCTTAAACCTGTTTGTTGATGCTGAGATGATGATAGTTGGACACGACATACAGAAGGGTCAAGATGTTTTCGTTGAACATTCCTTCTCCGACGCGACCGTTCCTTTCGAAATCGATGAACATGTAAGCTATTGTGCGCTTTAATCCTTAATGCGCATTTTTTTTTCAATAAATACCCGTCCGTCTGGTAGCCATTACCGAGCCGACACGGACATATCTGTCAACAGAAATCCTCATCGATGGGCAGTTATTTTCCGGGCAAATTTTGTATTCACATAATCCTCAGCAGTCGTGCTCTCATTATCTTGTGCCGGGTTGAAAGCCTCTTCGCGACAAGTACGCAATTGTTGAACCTGTACGTGCTCAAATTTAAGTTACGAAAAGTCCCTTTGCTCCTGCGGGCACGTAACTTTACGAGAGCCTCAGACTAAGAGCATTTGCATTCATTCTAAAAGCCGTTGCTGTCGTTGGAATGTGTCAACTAAAGTTTATCATTTTATTATTATAACTGCAGGCTAAATTCTGGCGGATTATTTCGGAGCCTTCTTCTTTTTACCGACAGAGGCTCCTTTCGAGCAACTAGTGTTCGTCTTCGGAGATTTTTTGCTGGATTCCACAGGTGAAGTGCAGGTGTCAGGATGCGATTATGTTAATGAACACCGAAATGGATGGGCGTGCTTTCTTAGCATGCCGTAGTTTGCGTAACTTATTCTTCAAGCAGATTTATGCAGTTTTTAGAATTAGTGTTCCTAAATGGATCCCAATTTACCAGTTAATCTATACTTTTTTTCCTCTTGGAGATCGGTAATCCGTGCATGAATGGGAAAAAATAGGAGGCTTGGCCTGAAAAAGCAACTTAGTCACAGAGTACGATTTACTTTGGTTGTAACCGATATCGCTTTAATTATTCAGTCTACAAACCAGCGTCATCATCAATGCCATAATGACAACTTCAGTATTTTTTAAATTCACAGATCTTTGAAGTTTTGTATGAATTGATTGCCCTACCGCTGTGCTCTTGTTACTCTTTTCCATCAGCTACTATGCTTTCTATTTTGCTATATCCCTGTGATCCCCGCTGTGCTCAACGTATCCAATTACCGAACTCTACTCTCCGAGATTTTCGTTCGAATTCATAATTTTTAAGCTTTCCACGACCCCTTAGCGATGGACCATCTCCAGATGTGATGACACTGTTAGAAACCGATGTGTCGGACCAGTCCATTCTCCCTCTTTCCTCTCTTTTCTTTTTTTATACTTTCACTTAATCTTCCTACTTATTCTTCCATGCTTGCATATCCGACCGAACCTAATATTTTTACGCGTTATTTCGTGTCCAGCTCTCCGTTGTCGGTACTCCAGGCACTATGGACCAACAAGTGACTGTCCTTGTCAAAGGTCTGATCACCCCACATGCTTCAATGAGCGATCCCGCACCCAGCGAGCCTTCATGTGTCGCCATAACTGGATCCATTTTCGCTGACGCCGCCGACGCTTCTAAGACTGGTTTCTTTGACGCGCATTCCATGAAACCTGATTTTATGGGTGACAAAGAATCCTACCTCTCCGTATGGCGCCGTTCCCGCGACCGTCTCCTTGCCATAGCCGACTGGATATTCCCTGCTTTCGGCAGACCATTTAAGGTGGGGTCCCATTTCCACGTTTTCAACTTGCTCGTACCTTTTTTTGCGGATATTGATTTACTTACGGATACGTTTGCTTACGTTAACTAAAGCCTACAATACCGTGAATCGCCCGTGCTTTCGTTGTCCAGTTGACATACCGTCTTCTATCACCAGCTGCTGGCGAACCCAGTATCTTTCATAGGTCCGACTTAAAAACCCGTCACTTTCTTTGACCCGTACAGTCGTGATACCAATTTAAAAATGAGTCAGGGTAAATCCCTTCACATACGCATCTCCCTTTAAGGCGGCAGAACGAGCGACCGGACCATTGGAGGCGGTGACTCAACTTTATTGCCACTTTGGGGCGTTAACGTTCGACAAAGAATTCATACTTTCGCGAGAAGATCTCTCAGGCCAAGCTATAGTATTATCTTAAGCTGGTCGGTTGCATGCAGGCGTCAGGTTTTGTAACCTTAAAGTGGGTTCTATCGTCAAAAAATACACTCGAATCTTCGACTTTTATCGAACCTTGTAGGAAGACCACAAGTTCTTCAAGCAACGGCAGGAATGCAATGAGCCAGTTGAATGCCGTGGATTATCTTCTCTTAAAGTTGACACGTGGGCATTGTAAAAGAACCAAGGTAGAGCAAGTATTCGGCGTCTTCCGGCCGTCTGACCGAGTTAAGCTGACATCTCGAAGGCGTTGCCAAATTCAAATTTAGCGCAGTTGGGATTCGAGACAGATAACTTTGGCCCTACCTCGACTGCTTCATAGTTGACAAATCTTATGATCAGAAGCATATCTAGAGTTTTGGGAGACTGCAGCCTCATCAGGCGTTAACATGGACGTAAAGCACTCGCCCCCTTGCTTACATGAGCCGCTTATATGCGCTTACGAAGCCTATGGTGTTCGCGATGAGTCACTTAATACAAATCCTACGCAGAACTATTGGTCACTGCTGTCGCTCCAAGAGCCCCCCAGATTCCCATTAAAGCGGTTTGAGGATGAATCTACACGATTACCTGCGTAAAGGTACCAGAGCGCTTTTGCAACGCTTCACGAATGTCCTAATTTAACTTCAATCGCAAGAAAAAGTGGCTGAGAAAGATCAGTCTCTGATATTTGGCATCCCAAGTATTGCTTGATTTACCCTGACCTTAGTTTTTAAACTTTAAGCTTATGTAACAACTCTCAATTTGTTAATGCATGGCTACGGCAGCCGCCGGAAGGTTAATTCCTTAACATGGCCTTGAGCCTGTCAGAATTTTGTGCCAGTACCAGTACCAAGTCTGCATGAACTTTACTTTTCATGCTATGCGGTAGGGAATTTTTCTACTTAAACGTCGGTCGAAAGATAACGTTGCCATGTCCTCCTACAAGTGGTCATTCTTTCGTTTTCTGATATTCATATATATTTCATTCACATCATTAATTTTAATGCTGCATTCTCATCCAAGCTATTTGACTTGCTGCACGCAGTAAGGCGGTGGTAGATCTGGTGGAGAGGTTTGCCACCTCCGAAAGGTCAATGTACGTGCATATACTGGCATTCGGACTTCGAACTCGTGCTCGGACATCTTGGGCTAACCAACTACAGTTATTTATACTAGAAGACTTTTCAAAATAACCCTTAACTTTAGATAATTTCGATCTGAATGAGATTGACATATGAGGCACGTTATCTGGCCTCTTGTAATAGGATGCTCGCTTAGGCACTGGTGGGCATGGTGGTTTGACTACTCAGGTAGATCGCCTCTCCCTATAATTAATGCGAACTTGCGGAGTTAGATAGTTTCACGCACCTCAGGTAAGCCTGCTACAGAATGGCCGGGCTAAGGACGACATCCTTTCCAGAGTCAATGCTGCTCACATGGTTTTCTGAATCCTTGAAAAGTCTTTATGGACCCGACCCGACATCTCCACTGGCATGAAGATCCGCGTGTACCGGAACTTCGTTCAGTCAGTCCCCCTATATCGTTCGTGAATACCAGGCTGTACTCTTGGAAATGAGGGAAAACTGGCATTATTTTACCGCCGCTACCTGAGAACCATCCTTCGAGTGAAACACGGAATTTCTCTCCAATAGGACAGTCCACAGTCGCTAAGACGATATGGTGAGGATATCTCAGGCCAGTCAAGAAAGACGATTGAGGTAGTTTGAGTATGTTATTCGTCGCTTACCTTATGCTTTCAGTGTTACTGCCTTCGACCTAGTGCAATTGCTCTCATAGAGGCACCGAGAAGAGATAAACTCTAAATCTGGCTCGGTACAGCTCGCTAACACATGAAATGGTGTTTGAAGTTTTTGTATTCGGACTTTCTCAATGAAAAAAATAATAGGTCGAGTTTTCCAGATTCACAGTGACGGACTGTCATGCTTGGGTAAGTTTAATTCGCAATATCATCGAAGTCGCCTACACCAGGCATGATCACAGCTTTACCACGCACAAATAAGATTAAAACAAGGGGAGTAGTCTTTTCGGCCTTTCATACAACGGCCATATACTGGCGCCAGAGGCCTTAAGGATAACATAAGAAAGGGTCTTTTATCGCGTTTTGTAGACAATGACATTGTCCCCGATGCTAGTATCTGTAATAATGTCCTTGTAGCTTGAATGAAATTTGGTTATTAGCCCAGGCTAACTTGCTTTTTTGCACGCGTAATTTTCTACACTGTATGGCATGAATCTTCGCGAAAAGCAGCTTCATATTTATCTTCTTTTCAAAAATTTCTCTAACTAATCGTTAGTGGAACTAAAATGTTATTTGCTTATCTTTTCGAATTCAACCTCAAGTTCACTTGTTGTTGTCTCTATGGGGGTTAGAGCATGACTCTGAAAGTTAAAACAAATAAAATTCTTGTTGATTCACTCGAATTTCCTCCTCAACTGCCTTTTGGAACCCTCTTTTCACATGTGTTGGCAATGGGCTTCGGGATTTTGTTCTGTTTATCATTCTCACAGGCTATGTATGCCCGGCAAGACGTCAGGCTGTAAGTTACCTTGTCAGAGCTATCGAGTAGAGTACCTGGGCGTTGAACTCTCCCCGACTCCAAGAGTCTGCTGCCTCAACACCACTCATGTGAGAAGAGAATCAAGTTTGTTTCAGATTAATCCACACTAGCAGTATGCATTGCAAGTCGAGCTGACACAATACGCTGTACCACGGAGACGAAATATTCAGAACATTAACATTCCGACGCCTGCGTGCCTAGATAAGCTTTAACTTATATTTACTCGTTTTTCCCTGTCCTGACTCTGTTGAATCATGTCATGCCATGTATTCTCCTCTTGCGGCTATTACTTGCTGCTTACTGAAGACACTTCAGAGCAGTAGAGGCACAGAACCACAGGAGTTTTCACAAGCTCTATCCATTAACGGAATTGATGTTTTAATCGATCTCTTACGTTTTTACAAGATCAATTTGGGACGAGCATTCTATCAAATCCAAATCTCACGGGGAAACGCATCTTTCGTAGAATGCCACACCACCCCCTTTGGTCTCTTTACGTTACTGCGCATGCCTTCTAGACTCCACAAGGCCTCCCAAACCGCCAAGGTATTCGTAAACAGAATGCTCCATGGCCTATCATTTGTCGACGCCTCTATTGATGGCCTCTTGCTGCTCAGCTTCCCCACTGAAGATCATATGGAGCATTTTGCAAAAGTGTTTGACCGCCTTCAAAATTTGTCGTTGTTCTTAACTCTTCCAAGTGTTTTTTCCGATGTTCCCTCCCTCGAGTTACTCGAACACCTAGTTTACTCTCCTGGCTTCCATCCTCTTCCTTCGAAATTTTAGACCATCTTTGAATTTTCACCCCCCATTTCCAAGCGTCAACTTGGGCATTCACTTTGAATGCTTCTATCGCCGGTTCCTCCGAAGAGTGTCCACAACATTCTGTAGTGTTTGTCCTCCTTTTCGACGAGCACCCGTAGCAATATCTCCATAGAAGCGTCGTTTAGGTGATCACTCGTCGTCCATCCCCACGAGGTAGCCGCTTACTCGCAGTTGCAGCTGTCTCAGCATGGCTGGGATGTTAAGGATTCCGGACTGCTGGAGAGCTTCGTGTCTGGAATGCTGTTATGTGATGCCAACCTCAGTTCTCTGCGAGGGCAACTAAAATTGGAGTGGTTCAGTCTCTTGGCTTGGTTGAAGTAGACGGTCCGGCTCAGCGCTCCATACTGGATGATCGTGAAGATGACGGCTTCACATATTTTCGGTTAAGTGTTAAGGTGAAGGCCTCGATGATTCCACACGCAATCTTGCAGCTGGCCGAAGACCTGGCTGACTTCGCAGATCCTTTCGTAGATTTCTGTGCTGTGTGAGAGTGGTCTGCCTAGATAGGCGTAATTGTCCACGGTTTTAAGTTCGGTTGCCGTTCTCCGTATTCGAGTTTTATTGGACTCAGCGTGTTCATGGCCAGCCCGAAGGTGGTTCAGTCGTCGGCAAAGAGGTTTGTGCTCGTTTGTATGTCGTCTTCCAGCGGGGTGTTTATTACGCAGTCTTCCGTGAAGAGCAGGTCATTGCCCATAGTCGTGGATAGACGCGTTGGGGTGTGCATGTATCGTCCGTCAGTCCTATAAGCGACAGGTCATCAGCTGCACCAGCAGACCACATCTGATGAGCCTTTAACAATTTGTTTTTTTTTCATAAATCCTGCTGTACACGCTTGCCTTGATACGTTTGATGTCAAGTATAGCAGTTAGACAACAGCCGACAGTTTGATTATAGATTCCAACACAGTTTCGTGGGACGTGGTCATATTTTTTGTTTTCTCATTATTTGAGATACGTTTTATGAAGGCAAACCAGTTCTCATTTGATGACGGAGATTGGGATGTCACAGTAATAAAATGATTCATAGAGTCACATGTTTACAGCCGGCCAATGGCTAATAAATTTAAATATAATTGTTAGCTGCCATTGTAAACGTATATATTATTTGAACTCTCCCTTCGGCAAATTTCTTTATAGGTATTTCCGGCATTAGATTACAAATATTTTCAGATCGTCCTTGAAATACCGGCGAATACTTCATGATTTTGAGTGTTTTCACTCGGTTGCTCATAAATGTAGATTCTATTCTATATGTTTATCAAACCCGTCAAAATAAGATCTGTTCAAATCCTTCACCGAATTAGCAAGTGCTTGGACAGTCTGTCTAATGCAGATGGCTGTTTGGGTCACAGATGTAGACTCACCTGAGCATGAAACCTCGTCACCGAGAAAACTGAACGACGAGGATGCAAGTTGGCAATGCATATATAATTTAGATCAATTAAAAATCTATAATAAGCTACCTCGTTAAAAAGCCCTTTAATCAGATATTTAACTGACGAATGTCTGCGTACTTTTTCTTTTCCAACACTGTCAAATTAAAAATCGGTAATTTTTACCAGTTTTGGATTTCCCTGAAAACTAGTTATAATTTATCTGCTTCATACCGAAGAACTCACTTTAATCTATTTATTCAAGCGTTTTTCACTATTTTCGACCCTGTTTTAAGTTTGCAAATGCACAAGAGAGTGACCGAATATATACTAAGATTTTGCGAAAACTGCTGATCTTCTGCCCTTTCTGTTTCTAAGGTACGCATTAGCATAAACTGTATTGCACAAACAAGTAGCAGAAACATCGGCGAAACACGTTTCTGGGCTTTTAGATAGTACCTATGTCGGAAGTATGGTATATATATATATATATATATATATATATATATATATATATATATATATATATTGGAATACGGGCATCCCAAGATGTATACTTCGAAGTAAAGAAGTTCTTTGGGAACCAATGAGTAACTTTATTATGTAAATGTTAGACGCTGGTTCCCCAGGTCGTCGTCAGACTTGTGGCAAATGTGCGAAAACCTCTTGAATGATTTCTTCGAATTTTAAATGCATTTTAGGTTTCAACTTGCAGTCTGTTCTACTTGCTTCACTGGTTTTCAAATTTGCTGCCTTTAGGTTAAACCGGAGTTCTCGAATACGCCTTGCGTGGAGTTGGCATAAGCTGCAGCCACCCGCGCCTGTGCCATCATCCGCCGTGTATTTTCCGCGGCAGTTTGACTCTCCAGTTCGATGTGCCTAGTTCGTATACGCTGGTTTGCGCTATCAGTGTTCTTTCAATAATCCATCTAAGCGCGCGCTCCCTCTTTCTGTAAGCTTGAACTCCTCTCACCCGCTCCTTCTGTTCACCCAACACCAATTTCATCGATCTGCAATAAAGATAAAATTTAATTGCTAATCCTTCACCTTCTACATTTTTCTCCGGTTTTCGTCCCGTTTGCGTTTGATGCTGCTTGGGGTCGCGTGTTTGTGATTATATCCTCTTTCGGCAATAGCTCCTTCTTACCTCCTGGTTTTGGTACTCCTGGTGTGTGTTTCAAGGGGAACAGGTCTTGCTATGTTGCGTGCATACGGGTTCATCAACCCTGTCAGCCATTGCGCCCACTCCCGCATCAAAAAACTGGCCCAGATGGTGGCCTGATGTTGGGGGTGGGGGAGAAAGTGAAGTCGACGATGTCAGCGCATATTCCTCACTATAAACCATCGGAAACCCTTGAAGTTATCACAATGTACCATAAGCCGTGGTTTGGAAAGCCGCCAGCTGACGGGATAACTAGTTCTCCCGCCTTGAGAGTCAGAGTTTAATGGGTCTTTCTTCATGTGACCATTGTGGCACTCCCGCTCAGTTGGGAGCCGCGCCGCCTTGCAACCCCCACCTTTGTTGTTATGTTCTTGTTTGTGGTGGGGCACATTACGTGAGCCTGCGCCCTCTCCCATCTTCGGTGCGCAATCCTCTCTTGACGGCCTTCACTGATGGGCTCATTTCGCGTTGTCTTCTTGCCTTGGTGAAGCATGCCCCGAATTTAAAATGTGACCTTGTAATCGTTTAGTGTATCTGGATGTCCGCGGTGGCTGACCGCAATTATCTGAGCTCTCGCAGACAGTGCCTTCGTCTACCTATTCTCAACCAAAGGCTCGACAACACGCCTTCCTTGTTCGTCGTACATGCACTAGTCCTACATTTCTCGGTTTGCTTACGCTGTCGCCAAAGCTACCATCTTCAGTAAACAGGGCTGGTCTGGCGCCGTAGAGTCCACAGTCTTTGAATGGCTTCTTTAGCGGCATCATCGTCTACCACCTGTTATTAGGGCAGTTTTTGATGAATTGTGCTCGGGCTAACTACATCTACTTCCTCTACTTCGGCCGCCTTATGCGGTAACTGCAAATGCTGGCTCTCTTTAATTTCGTTGACGATTTGCGATATTTCCCCATTAAGACATTTTAAATTAACGGAGGATGGTTTGTCATATAATTTGGTCAGTGCAGAGTGCGGTGAGGATGTTCCTATTAAACGCTGACTAGCACGTTGACGTGACAAGATAACGGTACTCTTCGGGAGACGGTATCGGATTACGTGTTTCTAACGTGCCTTCTTTCGCTGCGCGCCATGCTTTTTGACTGATCACTATCAGGATCCGTAGTTGCCTCGAGGAGCGTGTATGTCTCCGACCAATTTTTAGAATCCGGTCTTGACGGCTGGCGGCACCCGAGACGTTCTTAACATACAAAAGCGCTCGCAAATATGTGAGAACTGTTCACTTCAACGGTTGACGAGGCCTCACGGGGGTAGCCATTTGCTCTGAGCACCCGCCGAAAATATTGTAATTCGGCAGCCCTGTCTTCCAGCTCGCTGCAGTGAGTCACAGCATGCCGATATAGCGCCCTTACACAGCGGTTACTGTTGAGGTTCAGTAGATGCCTCGTATTGGTTTGACCAGAGCGACGAACGCTGCTTTCTGTGACACGCCTCTGCTATCTGACAACCTGCTAAAGCCTGGGTATTGGCGTCACCTGGTCAGCGTTTCACTCTAGATCCTTAAACATTTGAACAGCTGATGTGAAACCGCCCCCTATCCCGCTCATGACTGTGGCAACAGATTTAAGGTGGACGTTTGCGCCAGGTAGCCTTTCGACATTCGCTGAAAAGTAGGACCGTAGAAGGACACCTAGCGCCTACGAAACGGGTGACATCAAGGTCAGTCGAGGTGTTCTGAGGTTTTGAATGTTTCGTCAGTTCTGATGTGCGCGACTGCGTTGCGTTGCATCAGACCTCTCGTCTCAATCGGCTGGTTGTCATTAGACTTGATCGCGATTCCTGCTGGTAGATTAAATTATCATACAGTGTGCGCAGATAGTCGTGAACCTAAATTTTTAGTTCGACCTTCAACCACGAGGGATTGCGGTGTACTTGCGGAGGTGGTTTGCGGGGAGCATGCTTCGGACTCACCTCCGTCGCTGTATAATGACGACTTAATGCGGCATCTATTTTTGCGATGCTTGCAAAACATCCGTCGCGTGTTTAAATGCGCTGCACAGAAGGTTATTTCTTATGGTAGATGGCTGCTCCTCGATCGCGTTACGGGACACAATCGTACCGTTTTGCCTTAAGGCTCGTTTTAGAGACCCGTCGCACAGTAGCTAGTGATGTAGGTGGACTGGAATGACTGACTCGAGTATATTCTCCTTCATCGGCCAGCCATACCCAACCCCGTGCACCACCCGAGGCTTGAACATGCTGTTTATAATTTCAACGCCCTAACCATTGAGGTACGGGCTCATTGTCCTAGCGGTTGCCCCACACCTATCGCGTTACGGTACACGTCCCGATTGTGCCTTGAGGCTCATACTTGGGTCTCGCCAGCAGCCGTACAATGACTATTATGATGGTCAAAGTACCATTACCGACAAAAATACCGGAATAGCCATTTCTAGCTTATTAGCAGTATTCGACCAGCCATAACCAACCCCTGGTGTTGTGGTGCCCGAGGATCGAACCAGCGATCTGTTGGTTAGAAGCCATAACCATTAAGTGCCCCTCTGCCATCCTCACTATACCCGATCGCACCCGACAGGACACTGAACCTGTAGCCCATGTTTATGGTGGTGGACTTCTAACAAGCAGGTTATGGGTTTGATCTTTGGGCGCCACCACATTTGGGGTTGATTATGGCTGGACGAATACGGCTAAAAAGATAGAAATGGTCATTTCCAATCTCTCTTTATTGTTAATGTTTTTTCTTCTTGTTGTTGTCGTTGTTCTACCTATATCACTAGCCCTTGTATTCGTGTGGTAGATAGGTGCATCTTAAGGCGTAGCCTCTGGTACTGTTTGAGACCACGGCTTGATTATTCACGTAACCTTTTGTGCTCTTGGGTGTGTGCAAATATCTGTGCTAATGGGGTGTACGAGGTATCATGGACGTGAATTACACGTAGCTGTGGTTGCGGATGGATGGACGTTGACGGACTTCACACCGACGTAAACAGTCTTCTGCTGATACGCCGCCGACAATGACCACGCACACGAAGATGTAGTCGTATGCCATCTAAGTCTGTTTGTGCATCCACGGCCATGGTGGTAGCAAGCTCATATAAGCGATGCTGTAGTGACTGTGGTTTCCATCTACTGCACTGTTCTGTGAACACCAAGAGGCCTTCATAGGGGTATGCGAAATTTCATGAAGTCGCTGCAGTAAGAAAAATATGCGGTATCTACTTCAGAAACCATGTGAGCCGGCGAAGATTGCATTGTCTTTCAAAAGGTAAAGGCGTTGTTAATCGTTTTTGTAAAAAACCAAAACACCGTTTTTCTTCTGTGGGAGCATTTGCAGACGCAATTTATTTAAGGAATTACCGTTTAGTCCTGCCTTCCCGACTCTTATGATTGAATCTTTACAGGTATCGAACATGATTAACTCCAAACACCCTAATTGTTTTCTAAGCGTAACTTTCGCGGGGATATCGGGAATTCGCTCAGCCTGACTGATTGCCGCTGCTACTTTTTCCAGCAATCTTTTTCGACATAAAAGCGTGTCGAGGAGTGTAGGCGAATTTTTCCTCGCGCGATGCACACGTATTTGCAATACGAGAACTCGAACACCAATGCTTGTCAATACATTGGCAAAAAAGCATGGGTAGTGAG
Source organism: Schistocephalus solidus (assembly GCA_017591395.1). Lineage (NCBI taxonomy): Eukaryota > Metazoa > Platyhelminthes > Cestoda > Diphyllobothriidea > Diphyllobothriidae > Schistocephalus > Schistocephalus solidus. The sequence continues at coordinate 36,535 of WEDG01006001.1, forward strand.
TCTGTTCACTTACCACTGGGCAACTCAGCCTGTCCAGAGGAAATGAAACTGCGCGAAAATGGGTTACTTTTATCGTGTCATCAGGGTCCAGCTTAGGGGAGTATCGGAGTTACTCGCTCGCAGTGCGTATGTCCGTAGACGGTATTGAGCTGCTGGATAGAGCAATAACTTCGATGTATGGACGCTTTAGCCATTGTGCCGCAGGCTCGTTGCCTTGTCAGTTTCGATTTGGCATATTAACATTGGCGAATGGACGCTCACTGATCGGTTACGGGGCTGACTCGTCCCTTTCTGCCTTGTGGCTCGCTCTCGAGCCTCACCAGCAGCCGCATAACGGCTAGTATATACAGAATAGAATTACCGGCAAGGACAAGGGAGACTGGAATGGTTAGAGCGTTGGACTTCTAACCCTCGGGTCAGGAGTTTGAGCCTCGGGTGTCTCAAGTCCAGGGGTTGGGCATGGCTGATCGATGACGGCTAATAAGCCAGAAATGACCATTCCAATCTCCCTTGCCTTTGTCAGTTATGCTATTCTGCTTAGAGCATTAACTGTGAAGGTGGCGGTCTCACCCTCCCTGGTGACATGTCTTCTGGCTCTATCGGTCGTCAATTTTCCCGCTTGTCGTAATTTGGCCCATAGGTTACAATTATGGGCTGCTCGTCATTTGTTTCTGTCTCGATTGCCTTTTGAACCTCTCATCAGTATGTTTCTGTCTCAATTGCCTTTTGAGCCTCTCATCAGTATGCCTTACTTCCTGACTGCACAGACGGTCCAGCTCGCATCCAAACAGTTGTCACCGCACACTTAAGAATTTCGCGAATAAAACCATAGATTATGCATTCTCTTTACTCAACACGCTTTTTACAAGCCTAACCGAATACCTGCAGACTTTTCGCACATTCTTCGAACTGCAAATGGACGATTTTTACTTGTTCGACCATATGTCTCTTTGATTCCTAAAATGCATAGTCTGCCAGCATTCATCTGCATGTCTTTGTTTGTGGTGAGTCACAATGCATGCACCTGCGCCTTCTCTGTTCTTCCCGACTGTCTTGACACCAGGCCCAGGGGAGGGAGTGGAACAGAAATTGAGGTAGATGCAGCGCAGGTCTGCTCTCATTTTAATCCAGCGCAAGTCACCGTCGCTGCACTATAATGCTGTGGAGCACATGGTGGATATCTTCGAACGCGGCGGTCGAAATGACATGTTTCGTTGCTATGTCTGTTGGGCGTGGAGTTCTGTTCATACGGCTCCAGGTGAGGCCTCTTAGCTCAAGTGGCTACAGCCTTGGTTGTACTAAAGCCTTCCCCTTGCTGGCACGGATTCGAATCCCACCGAGGTCGCCGATTTTTTTAAAAATTGGGTCACATAAATTACTCAAAACGTTTAAAGCCCCCGAATTTGCATTTGCCTAGCAAGGACGCAAAGGATATCAGAATCTTGCATACTAATTACCATTCTTGAGTGTAATTTAGGTCATTTTTGCATGTAACTTCTAAAGGACCCTTAAATGGTGCATGGTGAACACATTTATCAACTCTAAAGCCACCGCTTTTCACCTGAGAGGTATTAATTACTTCCGACTTGTAGTTGTGACATGAAATCGGAGGCCCAAGTCGATTGGATCTTATAGTAAGCCGCCAATAGTCGCATTTATCCTTCATTCCTCTATCAGATCTATGGAATGTCTTTCTGGACCGCTGTAAATGGTTCATCATGATTGGAGTGTTGTAGGTAATCGCCCTTTTATTCCTAGTGTTTTATATTCCACTTTCTTTTGATGGGACAACTAGCCTGCTGAAATAATGCTAGTAATATGAATATTTTATTGCAAGCAGAGACAACCACAATATGGGTAGATTTATGCAGTCTGTATCGGGCTTATTCTGCCTTTATGCAGCCAATCATAACCCTGACTACCAGCTGGAATTGGAAACACAAACATGCGCTGGAGTACGGCGCAAGGAGTCCACGCACTGGGTCTAGCAAATGAGTCATAAGCACTTCGTCGAGCCCTAGTTCATCAGTGTCTCGCCACCTGTTTGAATAAATACCCGATCTGCAGCGACAGAGCATGACAGGTGGCGAGGCGCTGATGAACTTCGGTTCACGACGTGCTTATGACCCATATGCTGAACCCCGTGTGTGGACTGTCTGCGCCGTACTCGAGCGCATGTTTGTGTTTCCAGTCCCAGCTGGTATTCAGGGTTACGATTGGCTGAATTAAGGCAGAATCAGCCCGAAACAGCCTGTATTCATCTAGCCATATTTTACTTGTAATTCCACCGATTTTTGTTGCCGTGAATACTGTAGATGTGATTCCCAGTAGCATACACAAAAAGTAGAAGCGTTAACCCGGATCTTGGGTGGTATTTGTCTTCTGATATTTTGAGCAGTGATTTACGCTACCGGTCTTTAGCAACTGAAAGGTCCCGAGCACAGTTCTCCGTGTAAGGCGTGTTGGTCACATGCTCATTAGGCCTGACGTCACACAGATCACGGTTTCTCGGACTGGGTAACCCAGATAGTTAACTTAGACGCCAGAAAATATGCATACCCATCTCACCCTCTAAACCATCTGCGAAGGGTGTAGTTCATCTTGCCTGACTACGTTGCGTAGGTTAACAAGTTCATGTCGACAGATTGATGAGATCTCTTTTTGAACGGTGTTTCGAAAGACGCATTCGGCAATCTAGACTTTCGAAGTTAGTTTTTAAAAATCCTTCTATCTGTCCAGTCTCCATCAACGGTTTGGTCAATTGCGTTTGACAACCGGTATAGAACTGCCTTCGAACTCCATCGGTCTGCTTTTTGAGGCCTCCCCCCATGGGAATGTCTGTGTCTTCAAAAATGTGCTTTTTGTGTTGCTCTTTTCGCGATGCATGCTAACTGTATAAAGTTTAAAAAAAAATTGTAGTCACTTGGTTTGGAAGATTAAAAATGGCACCAACGACAGCTCTTACTGTTATATCTGCGCGGAAACCGTCCCCAGTTTTGCATTTTGAGGCGTGTGGTTTATATATGTACTGATAGTAGTTTCAGAATATGAAGCAAATTACGATAACAAAAGCGTTACACTGTTGAAGAAAGTTCGCGATCCTTACTTCCCCACGTATGACGACAAAAGAGTTCGACCGCCGTGATTTTTGTCGTCAGCCTACTCAATGAAGTGGGCGCAACGGCAGAGACATGTGCAGCTTCTAACACACGGTCTTCCCTCTCATCCACCTTGCTTTATTGACAAGAAATTGTCAAAACCCAGTGGCAGATGGCTAAACAGCCCGTCTGCGCGCGCCACACACACAACCCGGTACTTACTGCATTCATTATTACCACTGCCGCCGCCACCACCTCCCTCATCATTATTCACACCATCAGCACCACAGAATCTACGTAAAATTCCCTTCCTCCGGTCCCATTAAACATTTCCGTGTAAAAACGAACGCTAAAAACTACTATGGTGAATGAAGACATCGTAGAGCAAGTGAGGGATCAAGCGAGCCCTTTTCTTCAACTGTCTTTGATTCTGGGTTCGGTCGAGAGTGTGAAACGTCAAGCCAGTAAATTATTTTCGAACGAGACAGCATCTTCTAAAGGTGAATGTTATCGCCTCTTATTTTACTGTTGCGAAGGCGTATGAAATTCCTACTAATGCTTTACAAGTTTACCAAACTGGAAAGCCAGCACTTAGGGTAAACTAATGGTCAAAAGACGACAACTAGAAATTAGGAGAACAAAGGATAATTCTAACATGAGGTCGCTGCATCAACCTTATAATTTAGGTCATCTCTTTGTATTCGAGCCGTTTTTGCTCTCCTTGTCTAATTTTAGGTCACTTTTTGTGGTTTAAAATGAACGGCAGAGTTACCACATAAGTAATAAAATATTTACCGAACCGCTAATGCTCTACGATTCAGTTTTTAAAACATATATTAACGGAATCTCGACCTAAAAGAAAGTAGCTTATCGTATGCCCAAAAATAAAAATGCCCTTTTGATGGTGGGCCTTTTTGGCAAGTGCCGCTAAAGTAGGAGATACGTTAAAACAAAGGATTGCTTGCTCAATAGTAGAGCATTCGACTCAATTGCCAAAGGTCGCGGGCTCGAATACCACGTGGTTCACACTTGGGATTGGGTATAACTGGCTGATTACGGCTAATAAGCCAGAAATGGCCATTCCGGTCTCCCTTGTCTTTTTCGGTTCCACATTAACAACATATGCTACATGTCGCTATGCGACTGCCTGTGAGTACTCTAGTCTGAGTTCCAGGGCACAACGGAACATAAATGTTCCTTAAGCAGATCGGTGAGCCACACACTATCATCATATTCCCGATCGCAACCGACAAAGCAACGAGCCCGTGGCTCAATGGTAGAGCGTTCGACTCAAATACCAAAGGTCGCGGGTTCGAATCCCAGGTGTGCCACACTTGGGATTGTGTATGACTGGCTGATGACGGCTTATAAGCCGAAATGGCCATTCCGGTCTCCCCTTGTCTTTTTCGGTTCCACATTAACAACATATGCTACATGTCGCTATGCGACTGCCTGTGAGTACTCTAGTCTGAGTTCCAGGGCACAACGGAACATAAATGTTCCTTAAGCAGATCGGTGAGCCACACACTATCATATATATATATATATATATATATCGCGTTCATCATCTCCTGAAGAAGACGAAGAAGAAGAGGGGGCGAGTTCATGGACCAAATTGTATTTGTACTGACGTTTCGAAAGCCTTCTCGCTTCCATCATCAGAGTAAAGTGCTTGCTGCTCCTGGTGGTCTTGAGTTAGTCAGTCTTGCCGCGTGCCTCGTATTATATCCATGGTGGACGCGTGAACTTTGACCTGCCCGATCGCCGCTGACTTCCTTAGACCTCCCCGAGGTTGAACGCCGGCGGGCTCGCGTGACTGCTGTCCCCTTTGGAGCCGTCGTAGGTTTAGGCAAGCCAGCGTGCCTGTTGGCCTCCCCCACGTCAATCAGCGGACTGAGCAGTCGTTGCTGCTCTCGTGAGTTGTTATCCGTTTTACGGGCGCATTCGTGAGGCAGTGTTTGACTTTGGTCATGTGACCTTCGGCCGCCACCCCGCTTGTCCGTGAGCCTGGGCTCTCGGTTCCGTGTGCTCGTTACCTTATTGGCCCTGACCGAACTGATCCGAGCCGTGTACGAAGCGCCTGGTAGGCGGGATGTAAGTCAATAGCTCGGTTGAGTGTGCCAGTCGAGGACCAGCTCTCGAGCACGAATCTGGCCATCTTCTCATTGGCTCGGCCAATCACCCTTGTTTTGTCAAAGGTGAAATCATGGTTCAGCTGTTGTGCGTGACCATAAACCAAAGACAATTTCTTTTTGCGGTTGATTGCAAGTTGGTGTTCATGCAACCTTGTGCCCAAGCGTTTGCCCGTTTCACCAACATACCTTGCATCACAATTTTGGCATGGTATGCTGTAGACCACTGCTGATTGTTATGTCACTGAACAATCAGCAGTGACAGTGGCAGATTTCAAAAAAGAGAATGATCAGGGTGCTTATACGAGATTGTCACGTACGAATTAACAAATACCGCCGTATGATTGAACAACATTCTTCGACTTGCCAGTACAAATACAATTTGGTCCATGAACTCGCCCCCTCTTCTTCTTCGTCTTCTTCAGGAGATGATGATCGCGATAAGATAGCGGGACCTCGAATCTTCACGCATATATATATATATATATATATATTATATATATATATATATATATATATATATATATATATATAACTGATGTATTATTCATTCCGAGATGATAATGAAGAAAAAATTTCGGAAAAATCGAGTTTTAATCGTGAATTTTCAAGCAGGTTATACAGGCCCGTCGTCAGACGAAATCAAAAGTGGGAATTGGGATTATCACACTAGAAAGCTTGGTGGGGGACAGATAGACAGACATGCGTTAGAGGGGAGTCGAGAAACGTGCTACGATAAATGTCGTGAGTGAGGGTAAGTGTTAAAGTCTCGATTGTGGTTCACGCGTCCGTGGGGTGGGGGGGGGTGGATACCGCGTCTGTGGATTTCCACCTAGTCAAACATGAATAAGCTATTGTTGGTTTAAGGTCGACGTGAGTCAGTGAGACGTGCACGTAGACCTTCGTAATGTGCATCCAGATCGACCTGATGGTTGATGCTGTTTGTATTTGAGTGTTCGAGGAATTCTCGAGCCTGCTTGGTGTTAGCCATGGCGACCACTTCGGTTGCGTCCCACTAGAAGCGGTGGTCACAGTCCACACACACACCAGGATTCACTAAATCAGGGGATATGGTGGAGCCATCGCCGTCTGACTTCCAGTCCACTGATCAGCCACTCGACACATACACTGGGCCGATGGCGTGGTCTGGTGTAAGCTTCAGATTAACAGCCTTCCAAGCCACGGTTTCTAGGACACCGTGATATACTCAGGTACATTATGATGATTGTTAGGGTGTTGTCTATGTATAAGTGTAGATTATGTGCGCTGATGTGGCTTAACCTCCGGTGGTTTACCGCAGGTTGTCGTGGAGGCGCTTGTGTCCTAATAGACCCATGCAGTGTGTAAATGTGCGGGACCAGTAAGGGCAGTGGAGGTGGGCGCGGTGACTGTATGTTGGAGCCCCAGGCACTGGTTCACCAGTCTGCGTGCGATGGATTCGCACGTGACCGACCAGGCCGATGCGTGAGTTGAAGTTGCGGGCGAAGTGTGGGCAGGAGAAATTGGGAGAGGCTGGGTGGATGTTATTCATGGCGGTGGCAGTGGCGGTAAGAATGGCAGGAGCGGAAGGTGTGCATGGAGTATCGGTGCTGTCAGCCTTGCGGTAAATTCCCGCTGTCGTGGATGAGCATGCGACCGAATAGGTCCATGCCATGAGTGAATGCGTGAGGGCAGTGGAGGCGGCGATGTCTGTTGTGTGTTGGTGCTCCAGTCACTGGTTCACTAGTCTCTGTACGATGGATTCGCAAGTGACCGACCAGGCCAATGCGTGAGGTGAATGTGCGATCGCATTGAGGACAGTTTAGGAGAGAGTCCACATCGCTGTGGTGGTGGTGGTGGTGGTGACGGCGGCCGGGTTGATTTGCAGTTGCTTCAGCGATTTGTTCAAAGTGTCCTTGTAGCGTCGTTTTTGACCGCCCTGTCGGCGAGCACCCGTAGCGACATCTCCGTAGAAAAGTTGTTTGTGTAGTCGCTCGTCGTCCATCCTCACCAGGTGGCCGCTCCATCGCAGTTGCACTTACCTAAGCATGACGTGGATGCTGAGGCTTCCGGTCCGCTCCAGGACTTCCGTGTCCGGGATTCTGTCTTGTCATGTCAGCTTCAGTATTCTGCGGAGGCAGCTGAGATGGAAGTGATTCAGCTTCCTGGCTTGGTTCGAGTAGACGGTCAAGGTCTCCGCTCCGCAAAGGAGGTTCGTCAAGACGACGGCCTTGTACATTTTCACTTTGGTGTTCGGATGGATACCGTGGAGATTCCACACGGAGGCCTGCAGCCGGCCGAAGGTCTGACTGGCTTTGTAGATCCGTTGGGCAACCTCGTAATCGATTCCCGTGTTGTGTGACATCGTGCTTCCTAGATAAGCGAAGGTTTTCACATGTTTGAGTTGAGTACCGTTGACATTGATTCGGAGAGCATTGTATTCCACGCTGGGTGGCGGCTGGGGCGTGACAACTGTTTTGGCTGTACTGATTGTCTATCCAAAAATGGTGCAGCCTGCGGCGAAGAGGTCCATACTCCTTTGCATGTCCTCCTCCGTCACGGTGTTAAGGGCGCAGTCGTCCGCGAAGAGCAAGTCATGGACTGTAGTCGTAGACACACGTGTTGAAGCGTGCATACACCGGTTGTTGAGGTGTCCATCTGTTCTATAGTCGATGCGGATCCCAGGCAGCTCATCATGGTAGGCGTTCATCAACATAGCAGAGAACATGAGAATGAACAGTGTGGGAGCCAAAACGCAGCCCTGCTTCACTCCGTTTGTCACCACGAATGCTTTGGATACCGTCCCATTGTCAGTGACGGGCGCAGCCATCCCGTCATGAAGCTGACGCACCATGTGCGTGAACCGCTCAGGACAGCCGAATTTCTGCATTACTTTACACAGTCCGTCGCGCTTCACCGTGACCAAGGCTTTCGTCAGATCCACGAGGGTAGTGTATAGCTGAGTTCGTATATCCTGGCACTTCTTTTGAATTTGGCGGGCGGCGAAAATCAGGTCGGTTGTTCCGCGGTGTCGGCGGAAGCCACATTGACTTTCCGGGAACAGACCCTGCTCTAAGTGACCGTGCAGACGATTGAGAAGGATACGTGCGAAGATCTTCCCGGCGATGTTGAGCAACGAGATGCCTCTGTGATTATCAAAGAATTGCCGGTTCCCCTTTCCGCTTGTAAAGGTGGATGATGGTCGCGTCTTTGAAATCCTGAGGAACTTGTCCTTGGCGACACATCTTTTGGAAGTGTTGTGAGTTCTGACATCAGCCGGGGCCCACCGTTCTTTTAGACTTCCAGTGGGATTGCGTCGGATCCCGGATATCTGCTGCACCGCCCGGATGGTTTCTGGTAGGGAAAGCGGAAGATCCAGGTCATTGTTCGTGTCCACTTGAGGGAGCCGGTCAAATGGCAGCATCGGAGATGGCTGTTGAGCAATTAAGGACACTTCTGAAGTGCTCGGTCCAGCGCTTCAGAATTTGCGATTTCTCTGTCAGCAGTGTTGAGCCGTCAGAGCTGAGCAGCGCGGCGGTCCCCTTGATGCAGGAGCCATAGATGGTCTCGATGGATTTGAAAAAGTTATTCATTTAATTGTGGTCCGCCTACCCCTGGATTTCCCCAGCATTTCGGACCATCCAGGCGTCCTGCATCTCCGGCAGCCGTTGCTGTACGAGGCGGCGGCATCTGAAGAAGGCTGCTTTGGTGGCGTCAGTCCGAAGGTCCATGTATGCTTTGTGTAGTCCATTCTTCTCCGCGAGTAAGTTGCTGATGTCGGCGTCATTGTCGTCAAACCAGTCCTGGTGTTGACGGTGTGCGCGTCCGAGGACTTCGAGGGCGGTAGACTGGATGATATTTCGCAGTTGGCTTCATCGTGTTTCAACTGTGCCTGTTATTATCTGGAGCATGCAGCTTCTCTATTTTCTGGGTTATTTCGTTACTAAAATCAAACTTTTGAGCAGGCAGATTTAACAAAAGAGTATTTTACTTACCTGGCGGTCGCTTGCCTTGAAGCCTTCGTCGGGGTTGAAGTCGGAGCCTAATCTGGGAGATGACAAGGTGGTGATCCGTCCAACCATCGGCATCGCGGATCGCCTTGGTTACCAGCACGTCCTGTCAACCTCGCCTCCGGACGAAAACATATTCCAGCAGCTGCCAGCGCCGCGACCGAGGGTGCATCCACGTGGCCTTCTCCCGCGTCGGAAGGCGGAAAAAGGTGTTTGTCAGCAAGAGACGGTGTTCCGCACACGTTTGCAGAAGGAGGCCTGTATCGTTTCAGCTACCGATACCATGGGGACCCAGCACTCCTGCCAGGCAGCGGGCTCCATCCCGACGCGGGCGTTGAAGTCACCAAGGACAATTAACTTGTCCACCTTCGGCAAAGTCGCCAGCAGGGCGTGCAGGTCCTCGTAGAATTTTTCCTTCGCCGCATCAGAGCTCGTCATTGGGGGAGCGTAGGCGCTAATGATGGTGGCGAACTGGTCTCCCCGAAGAGGCAGGCGGAGGCTCATCAGGCGATCCTTGATACCCTGTGGCAGACAGGGCAGATGTCCAACAATGTCATTCCGTATGGCAAAGGCAACACCAGCGTCGCGTCGCTCTGCCTTTGGCCGGCCGCTCCAGAAGAAGGTATAGCTGGTATCCACCTCCTCCAGCTGACCATGCTCAGAGAATCGGGTCTCGCTGAGAGCAGCAATATCCACCTTGTAGCGCACCAGTTCCCGAGCGACTAGCGCGGTCTTCCGTTCTGGCCGGTTGCCACTAGGATTGTCTTAAAAGGGAACGTACATTCCAGGCTGCTAGTGTGAGTGGACTCACCCGAGCAGCTCGGAGGGTATGGCATGTGGGATGGTGACTTGGGGGTCATATATTGCTCATTAAATTTTGCAGTGGAGGTGGACCATGTTAGCTACCTTATAAGCAGCATTAATAAATGGACAGATGCGATACTTACCGAAAGGACATTTCAGTCTTTTTTAAAGCATCAAGGTAAAAGTTCCTCAAATAAAAAAACTTTCGGAAGAGGTTATTTTCTAACAAATGAGTACAAAAAAAGAGAGAGAGAGATGAAATATTTGAGCTCATGCCGCATGATAATTAATATTACAACCCTACTTAGATAATTTATTCGAATCGAAAGCGCATGCCAGGTGTTCAGCTCAGAAACGAGGTAGAAGGGGCTATAGCCTTTTGTATGTTCAATGAAACCATTCACACCTAGTTCCGTCTAATTGCTTCTTTCCACCACCTCTCCCTTGCAAATGGCATTCCTAGAAGACCCCAGTTACTTCGTGCACGAGGGCTCCGCCCTTTTCGAGCAATGTGATTCTCAATCGAGTGACAAACATCCTCTCGCGGAATTTCAAGTGTCCGGACTTTGGACTGACAGCCATCCTGATCAATTCCTTCATCTTCCGCCGTCTCAGCAAATCCCTCAATAAGTATGTCGTGGATGAATGCCGTCTGCAGTGAGTTTCCTGCACATCGAGGTTATTACTTCAGCTGACTGCTTCCAGGGGTTCACCGTGGATGTCTTTTTTGTCAATGTGGAGCAGAACTAAGTCGCCAACAGTTGTTACCTTACTTTTGTGCCGTCTTAACATGCTACTTCACATGCGCTAAGTTAGGATATGAGCTCGCAACAGCCGATGCAGTTCCTGCACCGCCACTCCAGACGACAGTAAGCGGTTCTTAGTATGATTACTGCATGGTTCACCATACTGAAAGCACTGATACTAGCGAAGAGCCCAGATACGCGAATATTGTCAGTACAGTAAATATTTCCATATTTAGGTACTACTGACTCCCTGTTCGCAGCTCGTTAATGTTACACGGTTGTACCGCAGTAACTTTCAGACCCAAATCTAGGTTTTGAAACCCTTTAGGCTTCAACCCGTGATCTACTGAGGCTGCTGACTGATGGCTCAGTGTTTAGAGCGTTGGACTTCTAAACAACAGGTCGTGGGTTCGAGGCTCGGGTAATGCCCCCACCTGGGGTTGGGTATGACTGGCTAATGACGGCTAATGAGTCATAAATGGCCATTGCAGTCTCCCTTGTCTTTGTCGGCATTGTTCATCTGCCTTCCCGCTGTGCCGGCGGGGCTCAAGAATGAGCCCCAAGGCAGAACGGGATGAATGAGTTACGTTAACGATCGTTGAGCGTTCGTCAATTAATGTCGAAATTCCCGATCGAAACCGGCAAGACAACGGGCCCGTGGCTCATTGGTTAGTACTTTGAACTTCTGATCAACAGACCGCGGGTTCGAGCCTCGTTCCAGCCTCCACTGTCTTTTTCGAATATCTAATTCTGCAGATAATATAAGTTGTGATGCTACTGCCTCCGGGGTTTGAATCGAGTACCGTAGCAAATTTGTGAGTCTCCTTCCACTCAACGATAGGCCCCTTAAACCGAACCACGTGACAGATGCGCTGGCGCAACACGGGCTAGATGCGGACACACCAGGCGTTATTGAGGATGCGCACCCATAGCAAATGCCGCATATGGAGGATGTGGTGGAACACGTAGTCGCGGGTTTGTTTGACGCTGGCCACCTGCGCCCTCTCCTGCCTCGGGGCGTATTGATTTGGCCATGACACCGGGCCCAATCGGGTGATAGAGGAAATAGGGTGATAGATGCTTCGCAAGTCTCCTGACATTATTAAATAATATCATGTGCAAGTCTCTGCGCCCAATGTGCTGTGGGGCACACCGGGGACTTCGTCGGCCACGACGGTCGAACTGTCGAGTGCCATTTAGTACTCGCGCTCGAACCCACTCTCAGAGACGGTGTTGTGGATTGGTCATGAAGAACAGGACCATACAGTATATAGAGCACGACGTATGTTTTGCTAAATGGGATATCCCACTGGAGTTACCGGTCGCCGATAATTCGTCGCAGACCTTCGTGATTGGCTCGATAATTATTTGGCCCACTACGTCACCGGTGGATAGATCGGTTGTTTTTTTGTATTTACCTTATTGTAGTGTAATCCACACCTGCTACGTCTGCGATAAATTGCGTTCTGCTCTAACCAACTGAATAAGCCTATCAGCAACGAAGTAGCTTGGGTTTTCTGGATAGATACCTTCTTTGCCTAGAGATCTCACAGTGGGGTAGTTTCCCCATCGTGACAAAGGAGACCAACGTGCGTCAAGTTTTTAATATCCTACGAGCTGCATAAACATTGTTCCCTAACTCCACCACGCGGACTATATGTTCTATGTGTTATCACTTATGTACATGTAGAGCGCTTTTAGTGCAGGTGGTTACATGCTATTTTGTGCTTCCTCGCAATTGCAGGCCCGGAGAGACTGTTCTGGACGTTGGTTGTGGTTGTGGAACAGGTCTACAAATGGCTGTTCCACTGGTGGCTCTCGCACGGCGTCCTTCCTTCGGTTCAACCCTCCTGCCCGTATCCTCGGTCCGCAGTGGCTAGCTCGACTTGGATTGAAGGAGTATCAGGTTACTCTACCTCTGGATGCTGACGGTTTCGTTCACGGTGTTGACATCTCGCCGTTTATGGTGCAACTCAGTCTGAAGTAGGTCCCTCCGCCTTCTGCCATCCTATTGTCGCTGCCACTTAGTGTGTGAAGGGAGGCAGCGGGGAAAGGGGGGGGTGGAAGTTCGCCCGATCACTCGTAAGTAACTCGGGTCTCATGAATTTTCTAACTGGAAAAGTCAATTCAGCAAACACATGTTTTCAACAATTCCTCATCGGGCCTTTACAGTTAGAGAAGGAAAATATGGGAATGGACAGGGCTTGTAAATGTTTTATGGTAAATCATCATCGTTCTCATCCCCCCCCCCCGCATGGTGAGGTCAGCATGCGGAAGTTATTGGGATTGGAAATGGGGGAATTAAGGTAGGCTGTGAGTGATGCTCATAGGTCGAGTACGGAGACTGAACAGCACTCGTTGATAAACGCTCAGCAATCGTCAACGCAACTCACTCGCCCCACTCTACCTTGGGCTCATTCTCGAGCCCCGCCAGCAGCCGCACAGCGGCCGGTAGTAGTAAAGGCGGTTTAACAATGCCAACAAAGACAAGGGAGACTGGAATAAACGTTTCTGGCTCATTAGCCGTCATCAGCTAGTCATACCCAACCTCACGTGGTGCACCACCCGAGGCTCGAACCCGCAACCTGTTGATCAGAAGTCCAATGCTCCGACATCACTGTCAAGTACACGCACTGAATAAGTGTCTTCAGGCGAGGAGGGTGTGAGCAACGCTTGATTGCGCTGACAGGGACATCACACGAATGACACATTTCATAAGCTCTCATGTTGACAGGCCGGTCGATGACAAATAATTGCAAATAAAATTGGTCAAGTGAAATCGTTAACGTGCTATTTTATGTATATTAAGAAGACTTTCCTTTTATATGTTGAATGTGATCAATAGGAGCGTTTGTAATATTTACTGTTTTATATTTTGATATTCGAAATAAGGCAAATGACTACTGTCGATAGAAACGAACACGCGAGTTCCAGGAAACAGTTCAGAAGAAGATGCGATCGCTGAAACAAGAAGTGTTTTGGCCTGGCGTTTCATATTGTCACTCGAATCCGTCATCTGAGGCAGTCGCAGAATAGGGTGATAGGGGAACAAGGTGCGCAGTACTCGTGTTCATCTCCGGGGGGTCGTGTGTGCTGCGATGGCTGCTTGTCTGTCTTTGCGTGAAGATTATTAGACAACTTGGTCCGCTGTCGCCGTGACTGCTGATGACCAAGAATCGACAACGGTGATGAATTCACGGCAATTATCTACTCGGGTACAAAGTGACAAGCAGTTATCAACCGTGACCCCTCCCCCTCCCCATCCAGCGATGAACACTACTACTGCTGCTACTTATAGTAGACGCGTGATTGTTTGGCAAGTGTGCCCTATAAATACTGCGCACTTTTTGCCCCTATTACCCTTATCTGCTACTGTCTGATGATGAACTCGAGATAGAGTCTGGAACGTCAGGCCATTATACTCGCCTGCTCGCTTCTCTCAGCAATCTCCTTCGTCTAAAAATGACCACTGATTAGATGTGCATAGTAATTGAAGTTGTGATTTGAATTTGTGTTCATCCATTAGAGTCTGCGGTCGAGTTTTTCATGCCCTCGTGCTCTCCGTTCATTACAGGCACCTCAGACCCTTCTACAAGGCCGATCGTGTAGCTATCCACCATAACAGTGCCCATCGTCTTCCTCTGCCATCTCAGAGCGTGGACGTCTGCTTCCATGTAGACTCCTTCTACTTTTGGCCCTCTCTGGACGACTCACTGTCAGAGATTCACCGTGTTCTTCGTCCCGGTGGCCGAATTGTTACGGCTTTCCAGCCCAGTAGGCTTAGTCTCTTTACTCGCCTCGGCATGATGCGCTTTGCACGAGTGGACGCTCTTGCTTACAGCATGGCTCTGGATGCCGTCGGCTTTACAGACGTTGAGTGGATCAAGCCTGAGAATGCCAACGGTTTCCAGTGTATAAGAGCGCGAAAGCCTCCTCTAACTTACCTTCCGCCTCCCACTGAGGAACCGACAGAAAAGGCGAAATAAACCGTTTTGCAACGCGCATTTTCTTCTGTGTTTTCAGCGGTTTTAAGGATTGGTGTTTTTTAAACTATATACTTCCTGATGGCAGCATGTGAATATTACGGGGTTATCCCGCAGTGGTTGATAGACTTCAGCCTAAATATTTTTATCGAATTTCGGTCTGCGCCGATAGATGCTTGAATAAATTGATCGGCTCCAAGTTCAAAGTTTCTTTGAGGAAAGTAAGCAGCTGAAATTTCAAAACTGGAGTTTCTACCAGGAAACACACGTGGAATGCTCGGGGACCCACTGATGAGCTGAACCCCTCGCAATTGTGCAGTGGCAGAATATCGGCGAAACGCGTGTCTGGGGGGCTTTAAGCTATTACCTGTACTGCCAGTATAGTGAATAATTTCACAGGTTCTGAATCCGTTTTTAGGCCCCTGAGCTGTAAATTTCCCCTCTTTATGACTTGTTTGGCCAGTTCACGGGAGAAATCATTGTCTCATGCTGGGCGCGAGGTTGCTGGGTGTAGTCATCCTCATTAGAAATCTTTGACACATTAGCAACTTATCTGCCATCGAGGTGGTTTCATCCCAGTTAGCGCATCTACTAGGGGACCCGGTGGGGATGCCTTGTGTTGCCACCTAAACAGGACAAGGGAAAAGGAACAGTCCGACCCACTTATGAAAATGTTTGTTCATATGAAGTCCCTATCAAAGAAACTATTTTTATACGCAAAATGAAACATAAAGCATTGTCCACGAGCCATACTTCACATATTACTACTACTTGGAGGATACTTACTCAAAATGTGCGTTCAAGTGTTTTTTACGTATTCTTATGTCTGCTGTTTCATTTTTTCAGTTATTTGCGCAGTCGCACTGCATACTTCTACCATTTTCGTGTACTTGGGTGTCACGGATTAGCGAGTTTTTTTGCATTTTCTTTTTCCTCAAAAATGTTAATTTCTAACTAATGTAGTACCACTTTCCATGATTGTGTATTTTTCTTATTTAGACGATGGTCTATCCATCTTAATCTGGGAATTGTAGTCGATGAACTCGGCTAGCTTCCGATTGCTTAAAGGTGTTCCTTACTTCAGACATTCTTCCTTACTTACGCCACCAATTGGACCTGCGGTGACTGTCTTTCACAGAAAAATCAAGTGGGATTGCATCCTTAAACCCCAGGTCTTGGGATCTACCAGCATGCAAAGCATCTTCGAATTTTGAACTAAGCCTCACTTCGCGTGATCGTTTTTAAAGGGATTAAATTAAGATGATGTTTCAGATCCAAAGTATGATGTAACTACGACCTATAAAAGCATTTAAAACTTTGTTTGAATGCCTCGAGCCGTGTCCGGAGTCCTGTGATATTTTAGCATGAAATCGACAGATATCGCCAGCTGCTTTAAAATAGACCATTACAATTTGAACCCAGTCAAATATACGGCGCAAATGGTATACCACAGAAGTTCAAAAGAGGAATTCCATGTGAAGGGAAGCACGGATTGTTCGGACTATTTTTCACCGCCATTTAGTTTTGTTAGTTTAATTTTATAACTACTTGCTGGGAAACGTAACGGCTTGATTTATTAGCAGGTCAACATTGTCCATAAAGAAAAGACAGACTGGAATTGGCATTTCGCACTCATTAACCGTCATCAGTTTAGCCAACCCAACGCCTCTGTGATGCACCACCCGAGACTCGAACCGGCGACCTATTGACCAGAAGCCCAACGCTCTAACCATTGAGTCACGGGCTCGTCTTATCAGTTTATTTTGCTAATATTTGCCTTAGTTGATTAACGCTCACCGCTTGGGATTGTGTATGGATCGCTGATGCCGGCTAATAAACCAGAAAAGGCCATTCCATTCTCAATTGTCTTCGTTGACAATGTTCATCTGGCTATCCTACTAACCGCTGTGCGGCTGCTGACGGGTCTCCAGAGTGAGCCCTAAGGCATCATGGGACGAGTGATACCTGTTACCGATCGGTGATCTTTAATCAACTACGGTTCAATTTATAGTAGGCCGTGTACTATGGTGGAGGTTAGGGAGAGAATTAAATTTTGTACTGTAGATGGGACAAGTTTCGTGATTTACAGTTACTGTTTCATCTGGGTTAGTGTTCAGATAAGAGGGGCAGATTTGAACTTGGGTTGATGACGAGGCCCCTTATTATGGCTAGGTTTGTAGGGGTGTTGTTGACGGTAGTAACAAAACTGCGGTACGGTTTTGTTTTAGGATTGGTGTGTCCCTAATACAAATTGAAAGCCCTAAACATAAAAGTATAGTTCTAATCCAGTCCATTATCACTTAGTCCTAACATTAACCCCGAGCGCTAATCTGATTATGTTTATCGAATACAAACTTCGGCTTATACCGCAACGTCCTTCACAAATGGAAAAGTAATTATGCCAAAAGTAAAGTGCTATTTCAGGAGATAGAGTGGAACCCTGTGCACGTAACTGACCCAATAACGCTGTCTGGTTCCTTAGGAACTTGATTCAGCTCTTAGTAGAGGGTTCCTGTCCGCTGAAAAGAAGATCGCGCATCTCTCGACCTGAGTAGGTGACATCGAAGATAAAAAATCTCAAAAAGAAAAGGAGACTGTAAAAAAGCATATGCCAGATATCAACGACCATAACATTTATCCGATTTGAAGAAACAGCAAAATCGGTTTCAGAATCTTCCGATGAAAGAACGGTCAGTCTTTGAGTCGATAAATAGTCAAAGGGATATCAATAAACTCAAGAAGTTTCAGAAGAAGAAGAATAATAATAAGAGACGATCACTGAAACATGGTGTTTATTGGCCTGACGTTTCGGATTCTCTCTCGAACGCATTATCCGAGACAGTAGCAGAAAGGGAGATAGATGCGCATGGTGAGTAGTATTTATAGAACGTAGTGGTCACGCGATCACATGCGTACTACAATTAGCAGCTATCACAATCAACCCTGGGAGTCATACTTGATGCGCAATGAACTCCCGTTCCCATATTCCGTGTTGAGGCATCGGCTGAGCAGGGAAATGGGTCACGTTGAGAGGACGTGGGTGACCGACCCCTCCAATGACTGTTAGCCTAATCGCCCGCATCCAACACGGATGATGAACTCACGGCCATTAACGACGCGGACGGTCAAGTTATTATCACATCAATTACGACCCCAGCAGTGATCGTGATGGCTGCTAACTATAGTACGCATGTGATCCCGTGGCCACTGAGGAATATAAATACTGCTCACCTGGTGAATCGATCCCCCTTTCTGCTACTGTCTCTGGTGATGGGTTCGGGAGACATTCTGAAACGTCCGGCCAATAAACACAACGTTCCAGTGATCGCCTCTTCTTCTTCTTCTTCTTCTTCTTCTTCTTCTTCTTCTTCTTCTTCTTCTTCTTCTTCTTCTTCTTCTTCTTCTGAACTGCTTCCTGGAACTCACATTTTCGATTCTATCGAGAAGGTTCTTTGTTTACGTGAATAAGGCAAAACGGCAAAGAAACAATTTAACTGATAACTCAGATAAGGATAACATGTTATCCAATTTATGTCCGTCTATGCCAAAATATTGCCACACCTACAGAGATACGATAAGCAGGGTGGTGTTCCCACCAGACACAGTAAGGAAAACTCTGAGACAGTTACAGGCCACTAAGTCGCCTGGACCGCTTGACGTCTCCATCCAAGTTCTGAATGAACTCGATGACCAACTGGGCTCCACGTTCTCCAAGCTTTTCGAAAGTTCAATGGAGGTGGTGCTCTGTCTACCGACTAGAAGTTAGCCAGTATAAACCCCTATCTTTAAAGAGGGAGAGAGAAACTCACAAAATAGCTGCAGACCAGTGAGTCACAAATATTTTTTTCAAACTACCAGACAAATTAATCAGCACAGAGCTGATGGGGCGTATTGATGAGAATAACTTACCAAATGCACATCAACGTGGATTTAGAAGTGGCCAATCATGTCTCACCAACCTGCTCATCTGCGTGGAAAGCTAAATGAACCCAAGATAAATGGGTTTGTCAGCTGATGTGGTCTAGATTGATTTCAGCTAAGCCTTTGACTGGGTTCCACACAAACGACTGATGTCAAAGATGCATCAAATCGGTGTGACTGACAACCTAATCGACCAACTCACAGGCAGGTCCCAGTCTGCTTGTCTGGGTGACGCCAACTCTGGGTCCCATTCTGTTCCTGATATAGGTGAATGACTGCCTCGATTGTCTGACATGCGAAAAAGAATTTTTCGTTGATGATATGAAGTTTCAGAATTCGATCGAAAACCCGGGGTTGCGCAGAGCCGGGATCGCGTCTGATCCAGGTGCTTACCCGCTGGAGAACTGTTGCATGACCCTGATGGATTCTTGGCGAGAGGGCAGGAGATCGAGGTCGGCGTTGGTTTCCACTTCCTGCGGTCGGTCGAGGGCGGCGTCGGAGATGGTTGAGGACCCGTTAAGAACGCTTTGGAATTTCTCCGCCCAGTGCATGGTGGTACCGCCAAAAATGAGAAGAGGGGCGGTTCCTTTGACGGGATGTCGGTAGACAGTGTTGCTGGCGGCGAAGAAGTTCTTCCCTTCGTTGCAGTCCACGTATCCTTGGATTTCCTCGGCCTTGCGGGTCATATAGATGTCCTGCATCTCCCGCAGCGACGACGGTTTCGGTAGATGACTGTCTTGTTTGCAGCTGTTGGGCGGTCGAATTAGGTTTTGTGCAACCAGTTCTTCTCGGGGAGCAGAGCGTTGTCATCGAAACAATCCCGTTGTTAACGTCATGCATGGCTGAGGAGATCCAGAGCGGTGGATTAAACCGTGTCTGTCAGTTGGCACCAGCAGTTCTCCCCAAAGGCGTCCTCGTCGGTGACTGGGAGGTTGGCTAGTCGGTTTGCCAGTTCATTGCTGAAATGGAGATTGTGAGTAGGCACATTCAACAAAACAGTATTCAATTAACTTGGTGGTCACTTCCCTTTGGGTCTCCTGTGGCTGAAGACGGAGCCCCATCTTGGAGATGACGAGGCGATGATCCATCCAGCCGTCGGCACCAGAGATCGCCTTTGTGACCAGCATGTGCTTTTGGCCACGCCTCCGAACGAGGACATAATCAAGCAGGTGCCAGTATCTCGACCGGGGTTGCATCCACGTCACATTCCGCTGCATCAGAAGGCAGAAGAAGGTGCTGATCAGGAGCCGGTGGTGCTCTGGGCAGGTTTGTAGGAGAAGAAGACCGTTGTCATTGAATCCGGCAAGACCATGGGGGCCCAGCACTCCTCTCCACGTGGCATAGTCTGTCCCGACGCGGGCATTGAAGTCACCAAGGACAATTAACTTGTCCTCTTTCGGCACAGTCGCCAGCAAGGTGTGCAGGTCCTCGTAGAATTTGTCATTCGCCGCATCAGAGCTCGTCATTGGGGGAGCGTAGGCGCTGATGATGGTGGCGAACTGGTCTCCCTGAAGAAGCAGGTGGAGTCTGATCAGGCGATCGTTGATGCCCTGCGGCAGACAGGGCAGTCGTCCCACGATGTCGTTCCGGATGTTAGAGGCAACACCAACGTCGCGTCGCTCTGCCTTTGGGCGGCCGCTCAAGAAGAATGTGTAACCGGCACCCGCCTCCTCCAGCTGACCCTGCTCAGAAAATCTGGTCTCACTGAGAGCAGCAATGTCCACCTTGTATCGCGCCAGTTCCCGATCGACTAGCACTGTTGTCCGTTCCGGAGAGTGGCTCCTCGGATTGTCCAAAAGGGAACGAACGCCCCAGGCCGCTTGAGTGCGTGCCATTGACGTCCTTCCCGTTGTTAGTCCCGTTGTCTTGTATGTTCGAGTTCTTGATACAAGGTTTTCCTCTCATAACACAGGCACCGTCTATAACAAAAAAACGTTCGAACTCATAGAAATTCAAATGACCGTGATCGGATCGTGCCGCCTAGCTTGCAGCTATCTCGTCTGTTTAGCTACTAGGGGCAACACGTGGGATTGTGGGTTGCATATGATGGAGAGACCGTTTACCCAGCAGCTGCCGTTCTTATATCGGACTCAATTCACGCTATGTTTGCCCGCAAATTGCTATTAGGGAACTAGAAGTGGCCAGAGAAGATTTTCAGAATGACTTGCACTAGCTGAAAGTTTTTCACCATGTATATATTTTCGACCGTTCAATAAGCCATAATATGTGTACAAATTCTGTCCAGTGGTATGTGTCATAACGAGTGGGGGCTCCGTAGTATGATCTTAGGACGTAGGGCTGTTGGTACACTAGGTGTAAAACATCACTGGATCATATGTCGGAAGCCTTAGGGGTTTCTATGTTCCACATTTCATTAAAAGACAGTAAAATGCAGGTAGCGGGGAAAGCATTCAGTGAAAAAAAACAATGGTGTGAAGGTGATTTAATACTGTGGCGTTCAAGGATGTGGGATCGACTAAAGCTACACACACTAAGTTCATTCCGTCTGCAGGATAAGTCAGTAGGATATGAGGAGCAATTTATTCGACACACAGGGCAGATTGCCGCGAGATGGCGACCTGTTTGAGTGGCAGGACAAAGCGTCCGTTTGGCAGCGTGCCAGCAGCGATGTGTTGTTTACGTGCCCGTCTGGTACATGAGAGAATGCTTGTCTGAGTTCAGCCCATGTGATTGGTTGGTTCAAGGTCGGTATCTAGGTGTGTAAGCGCAAGAGCTCATGAAAGCAGACCGATCGATGCGCGTAGCGTGGCCCCAGTTGTGGATGCCGCCGCGAGTAGGCTGAGGTCAATCCTGTGGTCTGGTCGTGCGTTGGGGCTGCGCCTGCAGCTTAGCACGCTTGTGGCGGCTATCGACTGAGACTAATAACTGGTTGCCACAAAACACGCATTTTTCCGAGACAGGGCTGCAGCGGGCTCTTGTGTTGACAGCCACGTCCCCAGCCCGTCCTTTGACCCGTCAAGCCACGTCTGAGCCCCCTCCCGCCTCGGCGGCTATAGGGGATAGGCCGGGGCTGGTGATAGGAGAGGTGTCGAAAATGAGAACCACCAATACACATAAACCTCGAAGGTAAGGCATAATTCCAGTAAATAAAAAAGATTGTGCAGGCTTAGAACTGCAAAAACGGGGCGATAACTCACGAAAATACTGCCTATGTTCTATTAAATGCATGTGACATTATGGTAATATCATCTTCACGGATCTACTCTCTAGAGCAGTCATGATTCTGGCCTCGATCGTACGGTGAAATGGACGCAGATCTTGACGCTCTTCGACGATGCCGAGATCGAACAACGAAGGGCGTGAAGAATCCTTGTCATGACAAGCACGATGGGAACCAACTGATCAACCACCCAACAATGCCTTTCCAAGAGATGTGCTACCAAGGACAGGTCTCTGGGGACTTCTAGGACGCAACAATCGTTCACCTCCACAAGGTAGCCGACCCCTCTATACTAACCAAGGAGGTATACACTTCTCAACATCGCATGGAAAATCTTCGCTCGTTTCCTTTGCAACTGTCTCAACGCCCATTTAGAAAATGGACTCCTCCAGGTGAACAAATGCAACTTCCGACGACACAGTGACACCCCCGAATCGAGCTTCGACGCCCACCAGTTACAAAAGAAGTACGAAGCGTTGCGAACTCACCTCTACATTAGCTTCGTGAATTAGATGAAAGCTTTCGATACGATGAATCTTGGTGGGATCTGGAAAATTCTGCAGAACTTCGGATGCTCTGAGCGAGTTGCGCACATGGTACGTCAGCTCCACAGATCAATGATGGCACGTGTCAATGCGAACGTAACGGTCCTCGAGGCATTCGCAGTGACCAACGGGGTGAAGCAGGGCTGCGTTCTCACTTTCACCCTCTTCAGTCTCATCTTCACTGTCATGCTGATGGACGCCTACCGTCATAAGTCCCCTGGGATATGCATCTTCTACAGGACTGCTGGACACCAACTCAATAACCGGCGCATGCAGACCTAAACGCATGTATCTATTACGACTGCTTAACTTCTTAGGAAAACCCCATATGATATTGAGCGTAATATTGTGACTTCATACTAACCCGCTTGATTTTCTATTTCCCTAACAAGGAAGATTATCAGTTTGTTGTTACAAAAAGTAAGTTGAGGTTCGTATTACAGTAGTATATAATAGGCTGAGATTTTCGCCACGTATCCACTACAGGTGCTTGAAATCTTGCCTAACGGATGACTTGCAAAACAACCACGTAAGATAAACCAACAACTATTAATGTAAGAAACATGACCTGCTATAAGGCAGCACGCGCAAGTCACCGTCCCTGCTCAACTTTCCAATGAGCATACGGTGGACATCGTCGGACTACGACGGTCGAACTGTCGTGTATATGTGCCCCCTAAACGGGCCTCGTGGTAGATGCGTTGGACCAACACGGATGCCAAATTAGGGCACGGCAGGCGTTATTCTGGTAGCGCTCCCATAAAAAATGACGAAAATGGAGGTGTGGTGGCACGCATAGGGGCGGCAAGGACTTAGGGGACCCAGCCGCGCCAGCCACCTGCGTCCTCTCCCGCCTCCGGTCTTCTTGACTCTGTCTTGACACCGGGCTCAGGTGGGGGAGGAGGAGAGAGTGCGGTAGATGCAGTGCAAGTCTAATATCACTGAAACTTAATCACGTGCAAGTCACCGTCCCTGCTCCACTTTCCCATGGAGCATACGGTGGTGGATGCTCCTGTGGCCGCCTCTAACTGGTACCCAACTCTCACCTGTGGCTCCTAGAAGTTGGGTTCTTCCCAGCGGTCAAACCCCGGGCAACCGTCACGACCGGCGGGCTAAACCAGGTGAGGGTCTCCGGTGTTGTGTGTGCCTCCACACCCGGTATGTCTGACTCCCGAAATTCCCGACTCCCCCTCTCAAAACGTCCTACGGTGGGGGCGACAGCAACCACGTAGACGGCCCAGGCTAACTCGGGTCGTTCTCCCACTAAAACAAAACCGTAACCCATAGTGGAGTTCGGCAGCCGTCTGGGATGTCCGAGCAGCCCTATTTAGGGACAGCACTGCTTGCCTCCTCGCGGAGGGAGGAGCTAGAAAAGGTGCCCTAAAAAAATGCTAGGTCTCACGTCTTCTGCAGCCGGCCGCGGCTCGCAGATCGCAAACTACGCGGTCGTAAAACTCAAACAAACAATACCCCCCGTTCCATATCCCCCTCGACATACCCTCCAGGCTGCTCGGGTGAGTCCACTCACACTAGAAGCCGGAATGTTCGTTCCCTTAATAGACAATCCTAGGAGCAACCGGCCGGAACGGAGGATGGCGCTAGTCGCTCGGGAACTGGCGCGCTACAAGGTGGACATTGCTGCTCTCAGCGAGACCCGATTCTCTGAGCAGGGTCAGCTGGAGGAGGTGGGGGACAGCTACACCTTCTTCTGGAGCGGCCGGCCAAACGCAGAGCGACGCGACGCTGGTGTTGCCTTTGCCATACGGAACGACCTTGTGGGACATCTGCCCTGTCTGCCACAGGGTATCAAGGATCGCCTGATGAGCCTCCGCCCTGCCTCTTCGGGGAGACCAGTTCGCCACCATCATCAGCGCCTACGCTCCCCAATGACGAGCTCTGATGCGGCGAAGGACAAATTCTACGAGGACCTGCACGCCTTGCTGGCGACTGTGCCGAAAAGAGGACAAGCTGATTGTCCTAGGTGACTTCAATGCCCCGCGTCGGGACGGGACCACGCTGCCTGGCAGGGAAGTGCTGGGTCCCCACGGTCTCGGTAGCTGCAACGATAACGGTCTCCTTCTTCTGCGCACGTTTGCGGAACACCGTCTCCTGCTGACCAACACATTTTTCCGCCTTTTGAGGCGGTAGAAGGCCACGTGGATGCACGCTCGGTCGCGGCGCTGGCATCTGCTGGACTATGTTCTCGTCCGAAGCGAGATCGACAGGACGTGCTGGTAACCAAGGTTATCCGCGATGCCGATGGTTGGACAGAACTCCGCCTCGTCATCTCTCAGATGAGGCTCCGACTGCAACCCCGACGAAGGCCCCAAGGTAAGAGGCCGCCATGTAAGTTAAATACTCTTTTATTAAATTTGCCTGCTCACTGTTTTGATTTCAGCAACCAAATAACCGAGAAACTGGAGGACCTGCATGCTCCAGATGATAACGCTACCGTGGAGACACGATGGTGTCAACTGCGAAATGTCATCCAGTCCACTGCCCACGATGTCCTCGGACGCGCACGCCGTCGACACCAGGACTGGTTGGACGACAATGACGCCGACATCAGCAACTTAATCGCGGAGAAGAATGGACTACACAAAGCCTACATGGACCTTCGGACTGACGCCACCAAAGCAGCCTTTTTCAGATGCCGGCGCCTTGTACAACAACGGCTGCGGGATATGCAGGATGTCTGGATGATCCGAAAGGCTGAGGAAATCCAGGGGTATGCGGACCGCAATGAAATGAAAAACTTTTTCAAAGCCATCAAGGCCATCTATGGCCTGTGTATCAAGCTGTCCGCACCGCTGCTCAGCTCTGACGGCAAAACATTGCTGACAGAGAAATCGCAAATTCTGAAGCGCTGGCCAGGCACTTCAGAAATTTCCTTAATTGCTCATCAGCCATCTCCGATGCTGCCATTGACCGGCTCCCTCAAGTGGAGACGAACAATGACCTGGATCTGCCGCCTTCCCTACCGGCCGCGCCAGCCACCTGCGCCCTCTCCCATCTCCGGTCTTCTTGACTCTGTCTTGACACCGGGCTCAGGTGGGGGAGGAGGAGAGAGTGCGGTAGCTGCAGCACAAGGCTACTATCACTTAAAACTAATTCACGCGCAAGTCACCGTCCCTGCTCCACCCTTCCATAGAGCATACGGTGGACATCGTCGAAATCGACTGTCGAACTGCCTAAACGGGCCATGTGGTAGATGCGTTGGACCAACACAGGGACCACATTAGGGCACGGCAGGCGTTATTCGGGTTGCACTCCCATAACAAATGCCGAACATAGAGGTGTGGTGGTACGCCTAGGGGCGGCTAGGACTTAGGGGACCCAGCCGCGCCAGCCACCTGCGTCCTCTCCCGCCTCCGGTCTTCTTGACTCTGTCTTGACACCGGACTCCCGGGTGGGGGAGGAGGAGAGAGTGCGGTAGATGCAGCGCAAGTCTACTATCACTTTAAAACTAAATCACGCGCAAGTCACCGTCCCTGCTCAACTTTCCATGGAGCATACGGTGGACATCGTCGGACTACGACGGTCGAACTGTCGTGTCGGGTACTAGTTAGGGGCAGCACTACACAGATAGCATTTGGTCGCTCCATTTGTCTCGTACAGGTGGTGAATGCTCCTGTGGCCGTCTCTAACTGGTACCCAGCTCTCACCTGTGGCTCCTCGAAGCTGGGTTCTTCCCAGCGGCCACACCCCGGGCAACCGCCACGACCGGCGGGCTAAACCAGTTGAGGGTCTCCGGTGTTGTGTGTGTCTTCACACCCGGTACGTCTGCTCCTTTCTCCCCTGTTCTTGTCCCTCTCCCGTCCTCCCTGCCCTTCCTCCTCTCCTCTTCCCACTCCGCTCCCTCTCCCTCCTCTATCCTCCTCTCCTTACTCTTGCTTCTACCCATCCTCTTCTCCCTCTATCCTCACTCTTCCCTCCTTCCCCACGGTTGAAATGTCATACGGCGAGGGCGACATGCAATCACGTAGGCGGCCCAGGCAAATCGGTCGTTCTCTCACTAACCCAAATCGTGACCCAAAGTGGAGTTCGGTAGCCGCCTGGGTGACTAAGCAGCCCCTATTTAGGATAGCACTGCTTACCCCTCGCGGGGAGGGGGCTAGAAAAAGGTGCCCTAAACAAATGCTGGGTCTCACGACAGCTGCAGCAGACCGTGGCTAGCAGACTGCAATTAAATGCGGTCGAAAAACTCTAAACAATATCAACAACAACTCCTCTCCCAATCCCCTCAACCGTACCCTTCGGGGTACCCTCCAGGCTGCTCGGGTGAGTCCGCTCACACTAGCAGCCTGGAATGTTCGTTCCCTTTTAGACAATCGGAGGAGCAACCGGCCGGAACGGAGGACGGCGCTAGTCGCTCGGGAACTGGCGCGCTACAAGGTTGACATTGCTGCTCTCAGCGAGACCCGATTCTCTGAACAGGGTCAGCTGGAGGAGGTGGGTGCCGGCTACACCTTCTTCTGGAGCGGCCGACCAAAGGCAGAGCGACGCGACGCTGGTGTCGCCTTTGCCATTCGGAACGGCATCGTGGGACGTCTGCCCCTGTCTGCCGCAGGGTATCAATGATCGTCTTATGAGCCTCCGCCTGCCTCTTTGGGGAGACAAATTCGCCACCATCATCAGTGCCTACGCTCCCCCAATGACGAGCTCTGATGCGGCGAAGGACAAATTCTACGACGATCTACACTCCCTCTTGGCGACTGTGCCGAAGGCGGATAAGTTAATTGTCCTTGATGACTTTAACGCCCCGCGTCGGCACAGACCGTGCCTCGTGGAGAGGAGTGCTGGGTCCCCATGGTCTCGCTGGCTTCAATGACAACGGTCTTCTTCTCCTACGAACCTGCGCTGAACACCGCCTTATTCTGACCAACACCTTCTTCCGCCTCCCAAAGCGGCAAAAAGCGACCTGGGTACATCCTCGATCGAGACACTGGCACCTCTTGGACTATGTTCTCGTCCGGAGGCGAGATAAACAGGACGTGTTAGTGAAAAAAGGTGATCCCCGATGCCGATGGATGGACGGATCACCGCCTCGTCATCTCCAAGATGAGGCTCCGTCTGCAACCCCGCAGGAGACCCCAAGGTAAGCGACCACAAGGTAAGTTGAATACTGTTTTGTTGAATGTGCCTGCTCACCATCTACATTTCAGCAACGAACTGGCCAACCGTCTAGCCAACCTTCCAGTCGCCGACGCGGACATCTCCGTGGAGAACCGCTGGTGTCAGCTGAGAGACACCATCCAATCCACTGCCCTGGATATCCTCGGCCGCGCACGTCGTCAGCACCAAGACTGGTTCGATGACAACGACGCAGCTATCAACGCTCTGCTCGTCGAAAAGAACCAGTTACATAAAGCCTACATCGCTCGCCCTACCGCTGCAAACAAGACAGCCTTCTACCAAAGTCGCCGCCTTGTACAGCAACGGCTGCGGGAGATGCAGGATGCCTGGATGACGCGCAAAGCCGAGGAAATCCAAGGGTACGCGGACCGAACCGAATGGAAGAACTTCTTCGCCGCCACCAAGGCTGTCTACGGACCTCCAGTCAAAGGAGCCGCCCCTCTTCTCAGTGCCGACGGCAGGACGCTGCTCACTGAGAAGACGCAAATCCTGACGCGATGGGCAGAGCACTTTCAAAGCGTTCTCAACCAGCCCTCCACCATCTCCGACGCCGCCATCGATCGCCTGCCTGAAGTGGAAATCAACGCCAACCTTGATCTCCCGCCCTCTCCAAGAAACCATCAGAGCAGTGCAGCAATTCTCCAGCGGGAAAGCACCTGGCTCGGACAAGATCCCTGCTGAGATTTACAAGCATGGTGGACCCCAGCTGATGAATCGACTCACAGTGCTCTTCCAGGAGATGTGGCACCAAAGGACAAAAAGTCCCTCAGGATTTCAAAGACGCCACCATTGTCCACCTATACAAAAGGAAAGGAAACCGCCAACTTTGCGACAACCACCGAGGAATTTCGCTACTGAACACTAGCTGGAAAGATCTTCGCCCGCATTCTCCTCAACCGCTTGAACGCTCACCTGGAGCAAGGACTGCTCCCGGAAAGTCAATGCGGCTTCCGGACGACACAGAGGAACAATCGACATGATCTTCGCTGCTCGCCAGCTGCAAGAGAAGTGTCAAGAGATACGGACTCACCTCAACACTACATTTGTGGACCTGACGAAAGCCTTTGACACGGTGAATCGCGACGGGCTGTGGAAAAATCATGCAGAAATTCGGCTGTCCTGAACGGTTCACGCATATGGTACGTCAGCTTCACGACGGGATGATGGCGCGCGTTACTGACAACGGGACAGTATCTGAAGCATTCGCAGTGACCAACGGAGTGAAGCAGGGCTGCGTATTGGCTCCCCACCCTGTTCAGCCTCATGTTCTCTGCCATGTTAATGGATGCCTACCGTGACGAACGCCCCTGGGATCCGCATCGCCTACCGGATGGACGGCCGACTCCTCAACCAACGACGAATGCACTTCCGCTCGCGTGTCTCCACAGCGACTATCCATGAACTTCTATTCGCTGATGACTGCGCACTCAATACAACGACAGAAGAGGAAATGCAAAGGAGCATGGACCTCTTCGCTGCCGCCTGTGACAACTTCGGACTTCGCATCAACACTGAGAAAAACGGTTGTGATGCATCAACCGTCGCCAAACACTCTATACACCGCAGCTCACATCAATGTCAATGGCGCCCAACTTAAATCTGTAGATACCTTCACGTATCTAGGCAGCAATCTCTCACGCAGCACCAAAGTCGACGATGAGATCGCCCATCGGATCGCTAAAGCCAGCCAAGCCTTTGGACGCATGCAAAATGTGGTCTGGAATCGACATGGTCTCCACCTCAGAACCAAACTCAAGATGTACAAAGCTGTCATATTGCCAACGCTGCTGTATGGAGCGGAGACGTGGACAATCTACGAAAAGCAGGCACGAAAGCTCAACCACTTCCACCTCAGCTGTCTCCGCAGAATACTAAAGCTGAGTTGGCAAGACAGGATACCGGACACGGAAGTGCTGGAACTAACAGGCATTCTCAGCATTTTCGCTCAGTTGAAACAACTGCAACTGCGCTGGAGCGGTCACCTTGTGCGGATGGATGACGAAAGGGGCTACCCAAACGACTCTTCCTATCACGGTTTCCTAGAAACCGTGGCTGGGAAGGCTGCATATCTGACGCTTACACCAGACCACGACGTCGGCTCAGTGTATGTGTTGTGTGTATCGAGTGGCTGACCAGTGGACTGGGAGTCAGACGGCGTCGGCTCCTCCATATCCCCTGAGTTAGTGAATCCTGGTGTGTGCGTTATGGGGGCCAGGTCGTGCTGTGGCGCGCGAAGACGGGTACGCCGATCTGTCAGTAATGCGCCCACTCCCACATCAGGCAACTGACCGGCTCGGACAGTGGTCTGATGTGGGGTGGGGAGAGAGTGAGTCGAGAGCTCAGCGCATTTTTCCTCACTATAAACAATCTAACGCGCTTGAAACCTATCACGGTGCGCTAAAAGCCGTTGCTTGGAGGTTGCCAACTGACGGGATAACTCGGACCGCGTGGTCAGCCCAATGTGTGTTTTTGTGTGGAGTGGCTGACTGGCGGACTGAGAGTCGGGTTGCAATGGCTCCCTTCTTAATGTGGCCTTTTATGGCACTTCCACTCCGTGGGATCCGAGCCAGGTGTGGTGGCACGCCCAGGGGCGGCTCCGGCCGCGCCAGGCTACCTGCGCTCTCTCCCATCTCCGGTCTTCTTGACTCTGTCTTGACACCGGGCACAGGTGGGGGAGGAGGAGAGAGTGCGGTAGCTACAGCGCAAGCTACTATCACTTAAAACCACTCACGCGCAAGTCACCGTCCCTGCACCACCTGGTGTGGAGCATACGGTGGACCTCGTCGAAATCGACGGTCGAACTGCCTGTGTGTGTTGGGGTGTAGCGGTACTCGTAAGGGGTTGCACCACACAGATAGCATTTGGTCGCTCCATTTGTCTCGTACAGGTGGTGAATGCTCCTGTGGCCGCCTCTAACTGGTACCCAACTCTCACCTGTGACTCCTCGAAGTTGAGTGTTTCCCAGTGGCCACACCCCGGGCATCCGTCACGACCGGCGGGCTAAACCAGGTGAGGGTCTCCGGTGTTGTGTGTGCCTCCACACCCGGTATGTCTGACTCCCGAACTTCCCACCTCCCCTCCTCTCCAAAAAAGTCCTACGGTGGGGGCGACAGCAACCCCTTAGGCGGCCCAGGCTAACTCGGGTCGTTCTCCCACTAAACAACAAAAACCGTGACCCTAGTGGAGTTCGGCAGCCATCTGGGATTTCCGAGCAGCCCTATTTAGGATAGTGCTGCATGCATCCTTATGGAGAAAGGGGCTAGAAAAGGTGCCCTAAACAAATGCTGGGTCTCACGTCTTCTCAAGCCGACCAGGGCTCGCATATCCCAAAATACTCGGTCGTAAAACTCAAACAAATAACAATATCCCCGGTCCCCATCCCCCACGCCATGCCCTCTGGGCTGATCGGGTAAGTCCGCTCACACTACCAGTCTGGAATGTTCATTCCCTTTAGACAATCCTAGGAGCAACCGGCCGGAACGGAAGATGGCGCTAGTCACTCAGGAAGTGGCGCACTACAAGGTGAAAATTGCAGCTCTCAGTGAGACCCGGTTCTCTGAACAGGGTCGGCTGGAGGAAGTGGGTACCGGCAACAACTTCTTCGGGAGAGGGCGGCCAAAGGCTCAAATGCGACGAAAGAAAAATAATACAAGGACCTGCATGCCCTCCTGGCGACTGTACCAAAGGCGGACAGGTTGATTGTCCTTGACAAATTCAACGCCCGCATCGAGACAGACCACGCTTCCTGGCAGGAAGTGTTGTGTCCCCACAGTCTCAATGGCTGTAACGATAACGGCCTCGTTCTTCTGCGAAGCTGGGCGGAACACCGCCTCGGACTGACCATCACCTTCTTCCGCCTTGCAACGCGGGAGAAGGCTACGTGAATGCACCCGCGGTTGCGGCACGGGCAGCTGTTGGACTATGTTCTCATCCAGATGTGATATCGACAGGACGTGCTGGGGACCAAGGATATCCGCGATGCCGATGGTTGGACGGATCACCGCCTCGTCATCTCCAAGATGAGGCTCCGACTTCAGCCCCGACGAAGACCCCAAGTTAAGCGACCACCAGTTAAGTAATATACTCTTTTGTTAAATTTGCCTGCTCACTGTTTCGATTTCACCAAACAAATAGCCCAGAAACTGGAGGACCTGCATGCTCCAGATTATAACGCCACCGTGGAGACACGATAGTGTCAACTGCGAAATATCATCCAGTCCACCGCCCTCAAACTCCTCGGACGTGCACGCCGTCAACACCGGGAAATGGTTTGACGACAATGACGCAGACATGAGCTACCTACTCGCGGACAAGAAAGAACTACACAACGCCTACATGGACCTTCGGAATGACGCCACCAAAGCGGCCTCGTTCAGATGCCGTCGCCTTATACAGCAATGACTGCGGGAGATGAAGGACGCCTGGATGATCTGACAGGTTGAAGAATCCAGGGGTATGTGGACGGCAATGAAATGAAAAACTGTTTCAAAGCCATCAAGGCCATCTACTGCCCCTGTATCAAGTGGACCGCACGACTGCTCAGGTCTGACGGCACAACACTGCTGACAGAGAAATCGCAAATTATGAAGCGCTGGGCTGAGCACTTCAGAGGTGTCCTTAATTTTTCATCGGCCATCTCCGATACTGCCAATGACTGGCTCCCTCAAGTGGACATGAACAATGACCTGGATCTGCCGCCTTCCCTACCAGAAACCATCGGGCCGTGCAGCAGATTTCCAGCGGTAAAGCACCGGGATCCGACGCAATCCCACCGGAAGTCTATAAGCACGGTGGGCCCCGGCTGATGGTGGAACTGACAACACTATGTCAGGAGATGCGGCACCAAGGACAGGTTCCTCACGACTTCAAAGACGCGACCATCGTCCATCTCTACAAACGGAAGGGGAACCAGAAACTCTGTGATAATCACAGAGGCATCTCGTTGCTCAACATCGCCGGGAAGATCTTCGCCCGTATCCTTCTCAATCATCTGAACGGTCACCTAGAGCAGGGACTGCTCCCGGAAAGCCAATGTGGCTTCCTACGACACCACGGAACAACCGACATGATCTTCGCCGTCCGCCAGCTACAAGAGAAGTGCCATGACATGCGAAGCCACCTCTAAACGACCTGCGTGGATCTGACGGAAGCCTTTGACACGGTGAATCGCGATGGACTGTGGCAAATCATGCAGAAATTCGGTTGTCCTGAGCGGTTCACACAAATGGTGCGTCGGCTTCACGAGGGGATGAAGGCGCGCGTCACTGACAACGGGCCGGTATCCGAAGCATTCGCAGTGACCAACGGAGTGAAGCAGGGCTGCGAATTGACCCCCACACTGTTCAGTCTCATGTTCTCGGCTATGCTGATGGATGCCTACCGTGAGGAGCAGCCTGGGATCCGCATCGCCTATAGAACTGACGGACAACTCAACAGTCGGCGTATGCAGGCTTCAACGCGTGTGTCTACGACTACAGTCCTGACTTGCTCTTCGCGGACGACTGTGCCTTTAACACTGTGATGACCGAGGACATGCAAAGGAGTATGAACCTCTTCGCAGCAGGCTGCACCAATTTTGGTTAGCAAGCAATGCAGCCAACACGGTGGCCATGCACCCACCGCCACCCAGTGCGGAATACAATGCTCCCCGAATCAATGTCAAAGGCGCTCAAATAAAAATGTGGAAATCTTTGCTTATCTATGAAGCATGCTGTCACGCAACACGAGAATCGACGACGAGGTTGCTCAACGCATTTCCAAAGTCATTCAGGCCTTCGGCCGGCTGCAGGACTCCATGTGGAATCACCATGGTATTTACCTGGACACCAAACTGAAGATGTACAAGGCCGTCATCTTGACGACACTCCTTTACGGAGCGGAGACCTGGACCATCTACTCGAACCAAGCCAGGAAGCTGAATCGCATCCATCTCAGCTGCCTGCGCTGAATACGGAAACCGAGATGGCAAGACAGGATCCCAGACACGGAAGGCCTGGAGTGGACCGGAATACTCAGCATCCACACCATGCTGAGCCAAGTGCAATTGCGATGGAGTGCCCACCTGTAAGAATGGATGACGAGCGACTACCCAAACGACTTTTCTACGGAGATGTCTCTACGGGTGCTCGCTGACAGGGAGGTCAAAAACGACGCTACAAGGACACTTTGAATAAATCTCTGAAGCAACTGCAAATCCACCCGGCTACCTGGGTGGACCTCGCCACGAACCGACCGGCTTGGAGAAGGACATTGAAAACAGGGGCGGCATTTTACGAAGCCAACAGGATCGCCGCCGCCAAGACCAAAAGAGCGCACGAATGTCACCCACATGGAGAGCATCCGTGATAACTGGTGCAGCAATCTATGAGGCCAACCGCATCGCCGCTACTAAGGCCAAAATGGCGGCTCTTAGGTCACAAGCACCTCGGATCACACCATTAATGCCCAAGCCCAGCCAACGTGTCCACGCTGTCAACTCACATTCCGCTCACGAATCGGCCTTGTGGGACATCTTCAAACTCAAAGCAACAACAATCCTACAAAATCAACCTCTGCCACATCGGCCTCAGACCTCACGACGACGACCACCCCAACCACGGATAACAATTTCATCGATGTCCCGCCGCCCAAGATCACCGGTACTTTTCTCCCTCTTCCGACCCCTGCGCCGATCATGGTGACGAACACCACTTGCACCACTCCCACCACCTCAGTAGCCACCTCCGACTGCCTGCCACTTGCTATCTCCTCCACCACCGCCACCGCCCCCATTACCAGCGATGGGGACTTGGTACTAACCTGTCCTCATTGCGATCGCACATTCGCCTCAAACATCGGTTATTTTCGAATCCATCACACAGAGACTGATGAATTATTACCTGGAACACCAACACACAGCAGAGACTGCCACCTCCCATGCCCTCACTGCCCACGCACATTCACTTATCGCATGGTCCTGATCGGTCACATTCGCATCCACAAAAGCGGAATCCACCGCGATGTCAGCACATCTCTCGCACCCATCAACACTTTAAATATTCCTCCCAGGATCTCGACTTCAAATACTCGCAGCAGAGCCCCGCAGACTCGGCACCTCCCGACCTATCTTGTCCTTATTGTCACCACACATGCACATCACACATCGGCCTGATCGTTCACTTGCGAATCCATCCCACAGATACCGGCGAACCATTGCCAGGAGCAGCAACATACACCCGCCACACCCGACTCAACTGTCCACACTGCCCTCGCACATTCAAATACCGCATGGGTCTATTAGGTCACATGCGTCTCCATGAAAACCTGCAGTAAAACACCCCTAGCTATACCACAACACTACATGTATTTTTCATCAGCCTCTGCACCTCACATGATCACATGCGACACCATAAAAAACATGCTCTAAGTCTGCATAGCTGATTAAGAGGCAAGTATGATCCTTGGCTCTTTCTCCATGTGACTCCTCAGTTGCGTGTGATCTGAGCTTGAGAATATCACGGGGCGATAAGCGCCGTGGGTTAGAAGGTTGCCAACTGAAAATTACACTCAGACCTCGTAGTCAGTCCAATATGTGTTGTGTGGAGTGGCTGACTGGTGGTCTGAGAGTCAGGGTGTGATGGTTCCTTCTTAACGTGAACTCTGGCTATCTCAAACTTGTGAGATGTGAGCCGTTCGACCCCCTGTTGGGTGAAATCCTGGTGCTTGTGTTTGGGGGGCCAGGTCATGTACGTAGTACATGTAGATGAGGTCACCTGCAGCTGCGCCCAATTCCGCATCAGACAACTGACCGGCTCAGACAGTGGTCTGATTGTGGGAGGTGGAGGAGAGATTGATGTCGATGGCTCAGCGCATTTTCTTAACTATAAACCATCTGGCGCGCTTGAAACTATCACGGTCCTCTAAAAGCCGTGGCTTGGAAGGTTGCCAACTGACAGGATAACTCGGACCCTGTGGTTAGCCCAGTGTGTGTTTTATGTGGGGTGGCTGAATGGCGGAATGAGAGTCGGGCTGCAATGGCTCCTTCTTAAGGTAGCGTTTATGGCATGCCAAATCCGTGAAATCCAATCCAGGTGTGGCGGAACGCTCAGGGGCGGCTGCGGCCTTGCCAGCCACATGCGCCCTCTCCCATCTCTGGTCTTCTTGACTCTGTCATTACACCGTGCTCAGGTAAGAGAGGAGGAGAGAGTGCGGTAGCCGCAGTGCAAGGCTACTATCACTTTAAACTAATCCACGCGCATGTCACCGTCCCTGTACCATCTTTCTGGGGAGCCTACGGTGGACATCATCGGACTATGACGGTTGAACTGTCGTACCGTCCTTTCTCATACATGGTGAACGCAAAGAAATGTACTGGGAAGCTCATCTTACTCATTGGCCCTTTAAGCGAGAAGGTCTTTGCGGTCCCAATTGAACGTACGACAAAACGACCTTTCTCACTCACATCTAAGCCCAATACTCACGCCAGCGTTAATCATGCTCGACAGATAGTGGTATTCGACAAGTTCTGAAGTACAGAGGTAATAATGTAGTTAAAGCATAGGATTCTGAAGCCAAACATTTTTTTGCGATAGGCTGTAGGACAGACCAGACAAACTGCATGTTAGTCGACTTCTGTTTCACCCTGGGTTTGACCGTATAGCTAGTGCTGACGCCGGAGGCATTGCACCACTGACCCTACGAAACAGTTACCTTGCCTCTTTTCGATGGTCAGTCATACCAGTACAGTCTCAGAAGCCCCTGAGCCCGGCGGCCAGACGGAAGTATGACATATTCACAATGACAAAAAGCATCACAAGTGTGTTTTTTAAGCAATATCCTAAGTGTGAAGTTGATGATTACATCGAATGCATGATAAACAGGGACACTTGTTGTCTGTTGCCACACCTGAGGTATCAATGGTTGAAGGAACAGAGGAGAGTTTATTTTAGGTCCTGGGTGTTATAATGAGGAGGAAGGAACTGACAGTGGACTGATATCTAGTGACTGTACACAAGAGTGCTGGTGGTGGAAATAGTAATTTTTTGCCAGTGTAGCCTGGCTCCTGTGTAACCTCATATATTTCTGTTATTTTTGCCCAGGTAGGTAGATAAGGTGTATGGAAAAACTATTTATAATGAGGAAGTTACTCTGGCGAACGGTTGTCCGTAAAGGGAAAAGTTGGA
Source organism: Schistocephalus solidus (assembly GCA_017591395.1). Classification (NCBI taxonomy): domain Eukaryota; kingdom Metazoa; phylum Platyhelminthes; class Cestoda; order Diphyllobothriidea; family Diphyllobothriidae; genus Schistocephalus; species Schistocephalus solidus. The sequence continues at coordinate 73,231 of WEDG01006001.1, forward strand.
TATTTGGGTTCCATACGGTGTGAATAAAATGCAGAAGCACCAACCTTAGGAATGTTGCAGGATGTTGAGTTCGCGTCGCAAAAATCTGTCATTTTTAATCGAATTAGTACTTTGGTGAAAAGTGGATCCGGTACGATAACCACATACATTCAGCACAGCGGTTGGACAAGGACAAGCCAACAAAACACAGTATACCTCAAAAGCACTTCACTGTGAGTGTTGGTTGTCTGACGCAGGTGTGATCCACTATGATTTTGTGAAGTCTGGCTCATTGATCACGGCAGAAGTGTACTGCAACCAACTGGACCAAATGATCAACAAAAGTAGTCTAAATCGGTCAACTATTCAACTCCTTTTCTATGGCATGATGACGTTAGACCGCACACCTCACAAAGGACACTAGCAAAACCATAGGAGTTGGAAGTCATCCCTCAGTCACCTTAATCGCCAGATTTGTATCTCGCTGATTAGCAATACTTGCTAAAGTTTAATAACTTTTTCCATTGGAGGCAATTTAAGGTATAAAAATGCTGAAAACAGGCTTTCCAAGATTTCAGTGACTCTTGATTACCAGGCCTTTACAGCACCGGACTGAACTATCTCTAAAAATAGGTAAGGTGCATTGGTAATATGGGTACATACTTTTTATGGATAAAACTATTCCTTGCATTTTATAAAACTAACATTGTTTTTTTACTGGAAATTTCACACTTGATGACCCAATACAGTTTTTCAAGTAATGAATTTCAGCAACCACAAGTTGTCGATTATTCATCGTCAGACCTGTACAGTAATATAAGGGAGAGTACATTAGCAAGAGTTTAAACAGCCAGTACGCCTTACAACGAGGAAAAAGAGAATTCGTTTATTTGTAAGACATCTTCTTTCTCTTCCCCCTCTCACCTTGACAGAACTAGACTATAATCCTCTACGTCTGAACACCCTCAGCCATCTGCCCTACTTTTAGTCTTTATTGGATATGTAAACGCTTACTAATCTGCTCTCCTTTATAAAGGCTTGACGATGCATAACCGAAAACGTACATTTACTGAAGTTGACTTCTTGAATTATTTTTCCACATTAAGCGGTCGCAGCCGCACTAGAGATGAGCCGCAAAGATTGTAAGCCCAGTCAGTTGGGCATGGACTATTTTAAGTGAAACTCTCTACTAGATGATTCACGGGCCCAGGTCCCTTCTGACTTAAATGGTGAGTATTCAAAGAACACACAAATGCCTACTTCCACCTTGCAATCAGTGTAGCCCGGTGGTTGTCACTTCCGAGCAAATTTAGCCCACAGTCACTAATTTAGCATCAAAGGTTAAGGGTGAACAAACTCCCAGATTCTGGAGTTTTCCCAGTTGCTTTCGGCTTATCGCAAAGATACAGAACAGCTTGTTATTTCGCTGACGAACGCTCACCGATCGTTGATGGAACACGCTCGTCCCGTTCTGTGTAGGGGCTCATTCTCGAGCCCAGCCATCAGACGCACAGCGGTTGTTAGTAGTAGAGGCAGAAAACGATGATTGATAAAGAAAAAGGAGACTGGAATGGCCATTTCTAGTTCATTGGTCGTCATCACCCAGTCATACCCAACCCCAGGTTGTGCGCCACCCGCGCCTCGAATTCGCAACCTGTTCATCAGAATCCCAACGCTCTAAACATTTAGTCACGGGCTCGCTATCTTGGCCATTTAGATCGGAACAATGGACAGTCGCTAATGAATACTCAAAGATTGTTACCGGAACTCACTCTTCCCATTGTGTCTTGCGCCTCATTCTCAAGCACCACCAGCAGTTGGACAGCGGCTAGTAGTAGGTTGTTCTATCAATAGGTGATGGACAATATGCAGCTGCATAAAGTCGCTAAGCTAAAAAAAAACTGTCTAGTCAGAAATACTTTCCCAGAAAATTTCCTTTAAGTGTTTGCCAGTGGAGTTCTTAAAGGACGGTTTTTATGTTATCCGTTTACTTCCATTTGGTAGATTCAAATATCCCCACTACACCTCCGTGATTCCCAACGATTGAGTGCTGTCTAAGATGGCATTATAAAAGTTCGAAAAAAGATGGAAGACAACATTTAATAAATAGTAGCCAAAAAATGTTAATTTTTAGAGTTTTTCTTCAATTTCGGTAGTAAATTGATACTTAATAATGGCCCGGATTTTCCTATTAGTTAATCACAGTCGCAGAAGACGCACCTATAATCGCGGTTTTCGGGAGAAAAGAAATGGTGTTCGGGAGGAGAGGACGGAAGAATAGTCAGAAGAAGGGTGTGTTTACTTCCTAACTAACCTGATCCATTCGAGACAGAAGAATGGTGACCTGAGTGCCTGACCCTTAAAGTTTTCATATGCCTCTGGCTGTTCGTGTCCTTTCGGTATCAGCATCATTCATAACACCTTTTAGCGGTCCCAAAACTGAAACAAGTTTATTCCTTAACATTTTGGCTACTGACACATCAAGGTAGACACATTTTACTTAATAAAAGTGGATAATAGTTTGGTTGTGCCAGGGCTTATTACCCTCGAACGGCCTTCAAGTGCTTTGAAAGATGATTTCAGTAGCCAAATAAAGCGGTATATGTCTTATTCATTTACGTTCCTTCAGTTCTAACACACAAAAGAAGGGGTGGGGGCATTCACCGGAAATGGGCCGTAAATCCGCCAGAATTAGGGATCGATGACATGTTATATCCCACTGTTATTCATCTCGATCCAGTGACACACATTTGGAATCTGCCGCGTGTGTTTAGGCGCATGCCCCTCATTCAGCCAATCCAACTTTGGTGTACAACGTAGGCTAGTTTCGTTCGAACTTCCCTACATTCGCATCCACAAAAGCGGAATCCACCGCGATGTCAGCACATCTCTCGCACCCATCAACACTTTAAATATTCCTCCCACGATCTCGACTTCAAATACTTGCAGCAGAGCCCCCGCAGACTCGGCACCTCCCGACCTATCTTGTCCTTATTGTCACCACACATGCACATCACACATCGGCCTGATCGTTCACTTACGAATCCATCCCACAGATACCGGCGAACCATTGCCAGGAGCAGCAACATACACCCGCCACACCCGACTCAACTGTCCACACTGCCCTCGCACATTCAAATACCGCATGGGTCTATTAGGTCACATGCGTCTCCATGAAAACCTGCAGTAAAACACCCCTAGCTATACCACAACACTACATGTATTTTCATCAGCCTCTGCACCTCACATGATCACATGCGACACCATAAAAAACATGCTCTAAGTCTGCATAGCTGATTAAGAGGCAAGTATGATCCTTGGCTCTTTCTCCATGTGACTCCTCAGTTGCGTGTGATCTGAGCTTGAGAATATCACGGGGCGATAAGCGCCGTGGGTTAGAAGGTTGCCAACTGAAAATTACACTCAGACCTCGTAGTCAGTCCAATATGTGTTGAGTGGAGTGGCTGACTGGTGGTCTGAGAGTCAGGGTGTGATGGTTCCTTCTTAACGTGAACTCTGGCTATCTCAAACTTGTGAGATGTGAGCCGTTCGAACCCCCTGTTGGGTGAAATCCTGGTGCTTGTGTTTGGGGGCCAGGTCATGTACGTAGTACATGTGGATGAGGTCACCTGCAGCTGCGCCCAATTCCGCATCAGACAACTGACCGGCTCAGACAGTGGTCTGATTGTGGAGGTGGAGGAGAGATTGATGTCGATGGCTCAGCGCATTTTCCTTAACTATAAACCATCTGGCGCGCTTGAAACTATCACGGTCCTCTAAAAGCCGTGGCTTGGAAGGCTGCCAACTGACAGGATAACTCGGACCCTGTGGTTAGCCCAGTGTGTGTTTTATGTGGGGTGGCTGAATGGCGGAATGAGAGTCGGGCTGCAATGGCTCCTTCTTAAGGTAGCGTTTATGGCATGCCAAATCCGTGAAATCCAATCCAGGTGTGGCGGAACGCTCAGGGGCGGCTGCGGCCTTGCCAGCCACATGCGCCCTCTCCCATCTCTGGTCTTCTTGACTCTGTCATTACACCGTGCTCAGGTAAGAGAGGAGGAGAGAGTGCGGTAGCCGCAGTGCAAGGCTACTATCACTTTAAACTAATCCACGCGCATGTCACCGTCCCTGTACCATCTTTCTGGGGAGCCTACGGTGGACATCATCGGACTATGACGGTTGAACTGTCGTACCGTCCTTTCTCATACATGGTGAACGCAAGAAATGTACTGGGAAGCTCATCTTACTCATTGGCCCTTTAAGCGAGAAGGTCTTTGCAGTCCCAATTGAACGTACGACAAAACGACCTTTCTCACTCACATCTAAGCCCAATACTCACGCCAGCGTTAATCATGCTCGACAGATAGTGGTATTCGACAAGTTCTGAAGTACAGAGGTAATAATGTAGTTAAAGCATAGGATTCTGAAGCCAAACATTTTTGCGATAGGCTGTAGGACAGACCAGACAAACTGCATGTTAGTCGACTTCTGTTTCACCCTGGGTTTGACCGTATAGCTAGTGCTGACGCCGGAGGCATTGCACCACTGACCCTACGAAACAGTTACCTTGCCTCTTTTCGATGGTCAGTCATACCAGTACAGTCTCAGAAGCCCCTGAGCCCGGCGGCCAGACGGAAGTATGACATATTCACAATGACAAAAAGCATCACAAGTGTGTTTTTTGAGCAATATCCTAAGTGTGAAGTTGATGATTACATCGAATGCATGATAAACAGGGACACTTGTTGTCTGTTGCCACACCTGAGGTATCAATGGTTGAAGGAACAGAGGAGAGTTTATTTTAGGTCCTGGGTGTTATAATGAGGAGGAAGGAACTGACAGTGGACTGATATCTAGTGACTGTACACAAGAGTGCTGGTGGTGGAAATAGTAATTTTTTGCCAGTGTAGCCTGGCTCCTGTGTAACCCTCATATATTTCTGTTATTTTTTTGCCCAGGTAGGTAGATAAGGTGTATGGAAAAAAACTATTTATAATGAGGAAGTTACTCTGGCGAACGGTTGTCCGTAAAGGGAAAAAGTTGGATATTTGGGTTCCATACGGTGTGAATAAAATGCAGAAGCACCAACCTTAGGAATGTTGCAGGATGTTGAGTTCGCGTCGCAAAAAAATCTGTCATTTTTTTAATCGAATTAGTACTTTGGTGAAAAGTGGATCCGGTACGATAACCACATACATTCAGCACAGCGGTTGGACAAGGACAAGCCACCAAAACACAGTATACCTCAAAAGCACTTCACTGTGAGTGTTGGTGGTCTGACGCAGGTGTGATCCACTATGATTTTGTGAAGTCTGGCTCATTGATCACGGCAGAAGTGTACTGCAACCAACTGGACCAAATGATCAACAAAAGTAGTCTAAATCGGTCAACTATTCAACTCCTTTTCTATGGCATGATGACGTTAGACCGCACACCTCACAAAGGACACTAGCAAAACCATAGGAGTTGGAAGTCATCCCTCAGTCACCTTAATCGCCAGATTTGTATCTCGCTGATTAGCAATACTTGCTAAAGTTTAATAACTTTTCCATTGGAGGCAATTTAAGGTATAAAATGCTGAAAACAGGCTTTCCAAGATTTCAGTGACTCTTGATTACCAGGCCTTTACAGCACCGGACTGAACTATCTCTAAAATAGGTAAGGTGCATTGGTAATATGGGTACATACTTTTATGGATAAAACTATTCCTTGCATTTATAAAACTAACATTGTTTTTTTACTGGAAATTTCACACTTGATGACCCAATACAGTTTTTCAAGTAATGAATTTCAGCAACCACAAGTTGTCGATTATTCATCGTCAGACCTGTACAGTAATATAAGGGAGAGTACATTAGCAAGAGTTTAAACAGCCAGTACGCCTTACAACGAGGAAAAAGAGAATTCGTTTATTTGTAAGACATCTTCTTTCTCTTCCCCCTCTCACCTTGACAGAACTAGACTATAATCCTCTACGTCTGAACACCCTCAGCCATCTGCCCTACTTTTAGTCTTTATTGGATATGTAAACGCTTACTAATCTGCTCTCCTTTATAAAGGCTTGACGATGCATAACCGAAAACGTACATTTACTGAAGTTGACTTCTTGAATTATTTTTCCACATTAAGCGGTCGCAGCCGCACTAGAGATGAGCCGCAAAGATTGTAAGCCCAGTCAGTTGGGCATGGACTATTTTAAGTGAAACTCTCTACTAGATGATTCACGGGCCCAGGTCCCTTCGACTTAAATGGTGAGTATTCAAAGAACACACAAATGCCTACTTCCACCTTGCAATCAGTGTAGCCCGGTGGTTGTCACTTCCGAGCAAATTTAGCCCACAGTCACTAATTTAGCATCAAAGGTTAAGGGTGAACAAACTCCCAGATTCTGGAGTTTTCCCAGTTGCTTTCGGCTTATCGCAAAGATACAGAACAGCTTGTTATTTCGCTGACGAACGCTCACCGATCGTTGATGGAACACGCTCGTCCCGTTCTGTGTAGGGGCTCATTCTCGAGCCCAGCCATCAGCCGCACAGCGGTTGTTAGTAGTAGAGGCAGAAAACGATGATTGATAAAGAAAAAGGAGACTGGAATGGCCATTTCTAGTTCATTGGTCGTCATCACCCAGTCATACCCAACCCCAGGTTGTGCGCCACCCGCGCCTCGAATTCGCAACCTGTTCATCAGAATCCCAACGCTCTAAACATTTAGTCACGGGCTCGATATCTTGGCCATTTAGATCGGAACAATGGACAGTCGCTAATGAATACTCAAAGATTGTTACCGGAACTCACTCTTCCCATTGTGTCTTGCGCCTCATTCTCAAGCACCACCAGCAGTTGGACAGCGGCTAGTAGTAGGTTGTTCTATCAATAGGTGATGGACAATATGCAGCTGTATAAAGTCGCTAAGCTAAAAAAAACTGTCTAGTCAGAAATACTTTCCCAGAAAATTTCCTTTAAGTGTTTGCCAGTGGAGTTCTTAAAGGACGGTTTTTATGTTATCCGTTTACTTCCATTTGGTAGATTCAAATATCCCCACTACACCTCCGTGATTCCCAACGATTGAGTGCTGTCTAAGATGGCATTATAAAAGTTCGAAAAAAGATGGAAGACAACATTTAATAAATAGTAGCCAAAAAATGTTAATTTTTAGAGTTTTTCTTCAATTTCGGTAGTAAATTGATACTTAATAATGGCCCGGATTTTCCTATTAGTTAATCACAGTCGCAGAAGACGCACCTATAATCGCGGTTTTCGGGAGAAAAGAAATGGTGTTCGGGAGGAGAGGACGGAAGAATAGTCAGAAGAAGGGTGTGTTTACTTCCTAACTAACCTGATCCATTCGAGACAGAAGAATGGTGACCTGAGTGCCTGACCCTTAAAGTTTTCATATGCCTCTGGCTGTTCGTGTCCTTTCGGTATCAGCATCATTCATAACACCTTTTAGCGGTCCCAAAACTGAAACAAGTTTATTCCTTAACATTTTGGCTACTGACACATCAAGGTAGACACATTTTACTTAATAAAAGTGGATAATAGTTTGGTTGTGCCAGGGCTTATTACCCTCGAACGGCCTTCAAGTGCTTTGAAAGATGATTTCAGTAGCCAAATAAAGCGGTATATGTCTTATTCATTTACGTTCCTTCAGTTCTAACACACAAAAGAAGGGGTGGGGGCATTCAGCGGAAATGGGCCGTAAATCCGCCAGAATTAGGGATCGATGACATGTTATATCCCACTGTTATTCATCTCGATCCAGTGACACACATTTGGAATCTGCCGCGTGTGTTTAGGCGCATGCCCCTCATTCAGCCAATCCAACTTTGGTGTACAACGTAGGCTAGTTTCGGTTGAACTTCCCTATGGGCCATTGGACTTATTCCACTAAAATTTCATCTATTTGGTTCCATCACCGAGACCCTTCTTCAAAACCTAGGAACAGTGACGTTAAAAACTCTAAGACGATAACCGCAGTCAACGGTGACCCTTTATTTACAAATTCAGAACCCTGCATGAACATCCTGTGTCAGCTTTCGATCTGCTGTGCCCGTCCACAGACACGCTCCTCATGCCAGCTGACAAATGTAAGCTCAGTGGCGGGGCTGTGTCTATCATCGATGGAGCCCAGTTAATTGACTTGCAATTTCATTAAGGCCTCATTTCACCATTCCGTAGAAGAGAATTGGGACTCAAGTTCAGCCTAATATTTGTAGATTACGAACAGATAAACTGAGTGAATTTATCCCTTGAAGGTTTCCGAAGTTGATTTAATAGATGCCCTTACAGCAGTCGTCCGATTCCAGGGTTGAACCATAAGGACAGTCAACCGTAAGAAGGAAATTTTTGGATCTTCATTTCTAAACAGAAAAATATTCTGAGCCACATGTAATGAAGACAGGCAGCAAATGCCTTTTTTCATGGTAGGTCCCTTCGGGAACTGATGTTCGCGGAATTTCGGAGACTAGCTCTCAAAAAGTAAGCGCAACTCTATTGTCAACGAAGAGCGGAGGAGAAAAGTGGGCAGAAGGGCGTCCGAACAAAAATAGGAGAGAACGATCTCCCGGGGGTGTAATTGCATTTTCGCTGATGCTCCAACCTTTTATTCGCGCTTATACTCGGATTGTGAGAAATGACCAAAATATGACTACTTTGGCCAAAACTGCACCTGCGTCATCCTCCAGTTTAGGCCTGCTTGTGTGTCTTCTACAAAAAAACAGACCCAGTACTTTAACTGACCGGGCTTATAGTCTTCTAACCGAGCCCTGGGTATACCGTGTGATGTGGCGTCTAAATGCGACAGGTAACTTTATCATGTTTTATTTTAATTATTTGTACGATCACCTCTCAGTCCTCGAAACTATTTGTTCTAGGACTTGAGCGACTCTATTTTTGGAAACTGTTGCCTTTGGCCTGGGGAATCCGACTTACTGACGGATATTTTAAGCCGAAACAAAGGGATATTTTGCTTGAGGCCAGTTTCCTGCCGAGGGGCAATCGAAGAGAATAAGTTCGTGTCTACTAGAGCTCTCGCTTGGCAGTGCATATCTTTTTGCTGTGAGGATTGATTGTTACATGCTATATTCAATTGGCAGTGCATTGCCTCGGTCGCATCCAAAAGACGTCAGTGAGTTACTGAATAGAAGGCTGTTCGCTTTATGTCCAACTAAATTCGAATGAAAACCTTGAGGATTTCTGGTTTTGAGGTTTGGGGCGGCGTATAGGGTATTCAGTGAGTGGATACACCTTATAGGTGCTGCAAGGCCGGCTGACAAAAGCAAAGAAAGCCAACCATTGCCCTTCCAGTCCCCCTGCCTTTGTCAATAATAATTGCCCACTGTGGATCCCCGATCCTATCAGATGATAGTTGAAGTTGGGCCAACTTAAGACTCTGGCAGTCGGCTCCCGCGATCGGCCACGCTTTGTCCTGCAGCTTTTCGGTCCGCATCACGCTCATTGCCAGTTAGCTGTTGGGACCGCGTCAGACGATCTTAGCGTGATGAGGGCTCAAAGGCGGTCAAACTGCGGCATTAGCTGATTCGCTGCAGGCGAAACAGCGCCTATGCGCTGGGAGCTTAGAATCTTAACGGCGGATACCGACACGGTTTCCTGGATAGAAGACTTGTGGCAACGGTTGTGAGAGCTTCCTGTGGGCTCTTTTGTCTTGGTCCAACTCAACCCGTTTTCCCTGCCTTGTGATCTCGTAACGTTCGTGTTGTCAGCTATTGGGATCTCGTGCGTCTACCTCCCGTTTTGAAAAGACGTTATTTTCAAGGTCGTGTGGTTCCTAAAATCCGATCAGAAGAGTCAGTCTTTTGATTACGAAATTTATGCACTCAACGTTTTGAGCATGTATCTTAACATTCGGACGAAAAAGTGAACGTTCCAATAATCCATTCTCATTCTCATCTGTGATTTGCACTTTTTTTGCATAGGAAAACAGCTCCTTACTTGTGTATTCGTAGATCCAGTCCATTGGACGAATGTCTTACATCAATAGGGATTTGAGTATGTGGTGACCTTTTACGGACTTTGCAAAAGTCAGCGTTTGCAAAAACATCGCTAATTCACAGAATTAGTCACTTAAGATGCTCAATGAAACTGATATTTATAACAGAAAAGAAACAACCCAAAAAAATATGGGAAAATCGGTTGTCACAGGAAATGCCATTAAATGTAATGCTGGGACTGAGTATTGACGACGAGAGATGAATAAGCGTTTGACGGGTCAGCACAGGAAATCTGCAGAAAGGTTTGTTGTAATTTGTAGCATCACAACCAGTAGGACAAGGGAATGGAACCTGTTGCTGCAATACAGGTGGCCTTACGCTAACTCCAGGGAGATTATGGTCGGGGTCAAGGTAGGGTTGTAATGAAGATTCGATTTTCCTTTAGGGCTGGCTTGGGGTACTTTTGCGTAATGTCACATGTATAGCAGGGTGAAAGGGATCCCCCAAAAGCACCCGGTAAAACCCAGAGAAGCAGGATAGGAGAGATGCAACCCGAGCGGGTGGGGGACCTATTGTGTGCAGTGGCCGCATGCTAGGCTATGACCTGCGCAACACGTGTCCATTCATGCCTGGGGGACAGCGAGTCTGTAGTGAGGTCGTCTTTGCTGGTAAAATGGGAAC
>WEDG01006003.1:0-11952 GCA_017591395.1 Schistocephalus solidus
ATGCATGGATTAGACTATGCATATATATATATATATATTAGTCTGCCGTTATGCTAAGCTGCCTTAGGGCTGCAGGCGGGGTTGAGAGTAAGCCCCACACTATTATAATATTCCCGATCACAACCGACAAAACAACGAGCCCGTGGCTCAATGGTAGAGCGTTCGACTCAAATGCCAAAGTTCGCAGGTTCGAATCCCAGGTGTGCCACACTTGGGATTGGGTATGACTGGCTGATGACGGCTAATAAGCAAGAAATGGCCATTTCGGTCTCCCTTGTCTTTGTCGGTTCCATTTCATCATATGCTACACGTCGCTATGCGATCGCTTGCGAGGGCTCTTGTCTGAGCTCCAGGGCACAACGGAACGTACATGTTCCTTAAGCAGATCGGTGAGCCCCGAACTATCACCATATTCCCGATCACAACCGACAAAGTCAACAAGCCCGTGGCTCAATGGTAGAGCGTTCGACTCAAATGCCAAAGATCGCAGGTTCGAATCCCAGGTGTGCCACACTTGGGATTGGGTGTGACTGGCTGATGATGGCTTATAAGCCAGAAATGGCCATTCCGGTCTCCCTTGTCTTTGTCGGTTCAATTTCATCATATGCTACACGTCGCTATGCGACCGCCTGCGAGGGCTCTAGTCTGAGCTCCAGGGCACAACGGAACATGCATGTTCCTTATGCAGATCGGATAGCCCCACACTATCATCATATTCCGGATCACAACCGACAAGACAACGAGCCCATTGCTCAATGGTAGAGCGTTGGACTCAAATGCCAAAGGTCGCGGGTTCGAATCCCAGTTGTGCCACAGTTGGGATTGGGTATGACTGGCTGATGACAGCTAATAAGCCAGAAATGGCTTTTTCAGTCTCCCTTGTCTTTGTCGGTCCTGTTATTCCGCCTATATCCTAAGCTGCCTTACGGCTGCTGGTGGGGCTCCAGAGTTAGCCCCAAGGCACAACGGAACGAGTGAGTCCTGTAACCGATCGGTGAGCGCCCAACTACCATTGTCCATATATATATATATATATATATATATATATATATATATATATACATATATATATATAAAGGCAATTTCGCTGTGCATCCGCACAAGACACGGTGATAGGGCTGGGGAGTTAGGAGCCGTGACATCACGCTTATACCTGCAGCTATGGTGGCCTTTACTCAAAAAATTAAAAGAGTGGGGGAATGTGAAGAAGGGGACACACCAGATATGTTTTTGCTCAGAGCAGTTTGGTGAATGGTTGGCAGCTTGAATCGGCAAAGCATTCAATGTCTAGTTTGGCCAGAAAAACTAAAAAACGAGGACGGCCAGCTTTTGAGTATATGACTTTGTACTTAAATTTGCGGCATAAGAATGACAAAAGTACATTATTTATGTATAACTCCGGCAAGGGTAGGGTATCGAACCCTAGTAGGTAGCTATGATTAACTGCAGCTCTCACGTTAACCGTGACCATGTCGGCAGTGGGTAACCCTTACCCAGCTGAGGCTCGAATACGCGACCTGTAGATCAGAAGTCCAACGCTCCAAACATTGAGCCACGGGCTCGTTGTCTTGCCGGTTACGATCGGAAATACGAATATTCGTTGATGAACCCTCATCGATCGTTAACTGAACTCACTCGTCTCGTTCTACCTTGGGGCTCATTCTCAAGTTCTGCCAGCAGCCACAGAGCGTGAATATGATGATAGTGTGGGGCTCACCGATCTGCTTAAGGAACATGCATGTTCCGTTGTGCCCTGGAGCTCAGACTAGAGCCCTCGCAGGCGGTCGCATAGCGACGTGTAGCATATGATGAAATTGAACCGACAAAGACAAGGGAGACCGGAATGGCCATTTCTGGCTTATTAGCCGTCATCAGCCAGTCATACCCAATCCCAAGTGTGGCACACCTGGGATTCGAACCCGCGACATTTGGTATTTGAGTCGAACGCTCTACTATTGAGCCACGGGCTCGTTGTTTTGTCGGTTGTGATCAGGAATATGATAATAGTGTGCAGCTCACCGATCTGCTTAAGGAACATGCATGTTCCGTTGTGCCCTGGAGCTCAGACTAGAGCCCTCCCAGGCGGCCGCATAGCGACGTGTAGCATATGATGGAATGGAACCGACAAAGACAAGGAAGACCGGAATGGCCATTTCTGGCTTATTAGCCGTCATCAGCCAGTCATACCCAATCCCAAGTGTGGCACACCTGGGATTCGAACCCGCGACCTTTGGTATTTGAGTGGAATGATCTACCATTGTGCCATGGGCTCGTTTTTTTGTCGGTTGTGATCCCGAATATGATGATAGTGTGGGACTCACCGATCTGCTTAAGGAACATGCATGTTCCGTTGTGCCCTGGAGCTCAGACTAGAGCCCTCGCAGGCGGTCGCATAGCGACGTGTAGCATATGATGAAATTGAATCTACAAAGACAAGGGAGACCGGAATGGCCATTTCTGGCTTATAAGCCGTCATCAGCCAGTCATACCCAATCCCAAGTGTGGCACACCTGGGATGCGAACCCGCGACATTTGGTATTTGAGTCGAAAGCTCTACCATTGAGCCACGGGCTCGTTGTTTTGTCGGTTGTGATCGGGAATATGATAATAGTGTGGGACTCACCGATCTGCTTAAGGAACATGCATGTTCCGTTGTGCCCTGGAGCTCAGACTAGAGCCCCTCGCAGGCGGTCACATAGCGACGTGTAGCATATGATGAAATTGAATCTACAAAGACAAGGGAGACCGGAATGGCCATTTCTGGCTTATTAGCCGTCATCAGCCAGTCATACCCAATCCCAAGTGTGGCACACCTGGGATGCGATCCCGCGACCTTTGGTATTTGAGTCAAACACTCTACTATTGAGCCACGGGCTCGTTGTTTTGTTGGTTGTGATCGGGCATATGATGGTAGTGTGGGGCTCACCGAACTGCTTAAGGAACATGCATTTTCCGTTGTGCCCTGGAGCTCAGACTAGAGCCCTCGCAAGCGGTCGCATAGGGACGTGTAGCATATGATGGAATGGAACCGACAAAGACTAGGGAGACCGAAATGGCCATTTCTGGCTTATTAGCCGTCATCAGCCAGTCATACCCAATCCCAAGTGTGGCACACCTGCGATTCGAACCCGTGACCTTTGGTATTTGAGTCGAACGATCTACTTTTGTTCCACGGGCTCGTTGTTTTGTCGGTTGTGATCCGGAATATGACAATAGTGTTGGGCTCACCGATCTGCTTAAAGAACATGCATGTTCCGCGTGCCCTGGAGCTCAGACTAGAGCCCTCGCAGGCGTTCGCATGGCAACGTGTAGCATATGATGAAATTAAACCGAAAAAGACTAGGGAGACTGAAATGGCCATTTCTGGCTTATTAGCCGTCATCAGCAAGTCATACCCAATCCCAAGTGTGGCACACCTGGGATTCGAACCCGCGACCTTTGGTATTTGAGTCGAACGATCTACTATTGTGCCACGGGCTCGTTGTTTTGTCGATTGTGATCGGGAATATGATAATAGTGTGGGGCTCACCGATCTGCTTAAGGAACATGCATTTTCCGTTGTGCCCTGGAGCTCAGACTAGAGCCCTCCCAGGCGGTCGCATAGCGTTGTGTAGCATATGATGGAATGGAACCGACAAAGACTAGGGAGACTGAAATGGCCATTTCTGGCTTATTAGCCGTCATCAGCAAGTCTCTACCCAATCCCAAAGTGTGGCACACCTGGATTCGAACCCGCGACCTTTGGTATTTGAGTCAAACGCTCTACCATTGAGCCACGGGCTCATTGTTTTCGTCGTTTTTTGATCGGGAATATGATGATAGTGTGGACTCACCGATCTGCTTTAAGGAACATGCATGTTCCGCCAGCCCTGGAGCTCTGACTAGACCCTCGCAGGCGGGCTCGCACAGCGACGTGCATATGATGAAATGGAACCGACAAAGACAAGGAAGACCGGAATGGCCATTTCTGGCTTATTAGCCGTCATCAGCCAGTCATACCCAATCCCAAGTATGGCACACCTGGGATGCGAACCCGCGACATTTGGTATTTGAGACGAAAGCTTTACCATTGAGCCACGGGCTCGTTGTTTTGTCGGTTGTGATCAGTAATATGATAATAGTGTGGGACTCACCGATCTGCTTAAGGAACATGCATGTTCCGTTTTGCCCCTCGAGCTCAGACTAGAGCCCTCGCGGCAGGTACGCGAGCGATGTAGCTTATATGATGGAATGGAACCGACAAAGACAAAGGGGAGACCGGAATGGCCATTTCTGGCTTATTAGCCGTCATCAGCCAGTCATACCCAATCCCAAGTGTGGCACACCTGGGATTCGAACCCGCGACCTTTGGTATTTGAGTCGAACACTCTTCTATTGAGCCACGGGCTCGTTGTTATGTTGGTTGTGATCGGGCATATGATGGTAGTGTGGGGCTCCCCGAACTGCTTAAGGAACATGCATTTTCCGTTGTGCCCTGGAGCTCAGACTAGAGCCCTCGCAAGCGGTCGCATAGGGACGTGTAGCATATGATGGAATGGAACCGACAAAGACTAGGGAGACCGAAATGGCCATTTCTGGCTTATTAGCCGTCATCAGCCAGTCATACCCAATCCCAAGTGTGGCACACCTGCGATTCGAACCCGTGACCTTTGGTATTTGAGTCGAACGATCTACTTTTGTTCCACGGGCTCGTTGTTTTGTCGGTTGTGATCCGGAATATGACAATAGTGTTGGGCTCACCGATCTGCTTAAAGAACATGCATTTTCCGTTGTGCCCTGGAGCTCAGACTAGAGCCCTCGCAGGCGTTCGCATGGCAACGTGTAGCATATGATGGAATGGAACCGACAAAGACTAGGGAGACCGGAATGGCCATTTCTGGCTTATAAACCGTCATCAGCCAGTCATACCCAATCCCAAGTGTGGCACACCTGGGATTCGAACCCGCAACTTTTGGCATTTGAGTCGAACATTCTACCATTGTGCCACGGGCTCGTTGTTTTGTCGGTTGTGATCGGGAATATTATGATAGTGTGGGGCTCACCGATCTGCTTAAGGAACATGTACGTTCCATTGTGCCCTGGAGCTCAGATTAGAGCTCCTCGCATGCGGACGCATAGCGACGTAGCATATGATGGAATGGAACCGACAAAGACAAGGAAGACCGGAATGGCCATTTCTGGTTTATTAGCCGTCATCAGCCAGTCATACCCAATCCCAAGTGTGGCACACCTGGGATTCGAACCCGCGACCTTTTGGTATTTGAGTCGAACGCTCTACCATTGAGCCACGGGCTCTTTGTTTTGTATGTTGTGATGCGGAATATGATGATAGTGTGGGGCTCACCGATCTGCTTAAGGAACATGTATGTTCTGTTGTGCCCTGGAGCTCAGACTAGAGCCCTCGCAGGCGGTCGCATAGCGACGTCTAGCATATGATGAAATTGAACCGACAAAGACAAGGGAGACCGGTGTGGCCATTTCTGGCTTATTAGCCGTCATCAGCCAGTCATACCCAATCCCAAGTGTAGCACACCTGGGATTCGAACCCGCGACCTTTGGTATTTGAGTCGAACGCTCTACCATTGAGCCACGGGCTCTTTGTTTTGTATGTTGTGATGCGGAATATGATGATAGTGTGGGGCTCACCGATCTGCTTAAGGAACATGCATGTTCCGTGGTGCCCTGGAGCTCAGACTAGAGCCCTCGCCGGCGGTCGCATAGCGACGTGGAGCATATGATGAAATTGAACCGACAAAGACAAGGGAGACCGAAATGGCCATTTTTCGCTTATTAGCCGTCATCAGCCAGTTATACCCAATCCCAAGTGTGGCACACCTGGGATTCGAACCCGCGACATTTGGCATTTGAGTCGAACACTCTACCATTGTGCCACGGGCTCGTTGTTTTGTCGGTTGTGATCGGGAATATTATGATAGTGTGGGTCTCACCGATCTGCTTAAGGAACATATATGTTCCGTTGTGCCCTGGAGCTCAGACTAGAGCCCTCGCAGGCGGTCGCATAGCGACGTGTAGCATATGATGAAATTGAACCGACAAAGACAAGGGAGACCGAAATGGCCATTTCTGGCTTATTAGCCGTCATCAGCCAGTTATACCCAATCCCAAGTGTGGCACACCTGGGATTCGAACCCGCGGCATTTGGCATTTGAGTCGAACACTCTACCATTGTGCCACGGGCTCGTTTATTTTATCGGTTGTGATTGGGAATATCATGATAGTGTGGGGCTCACCGATCTGCTTAAGGAACATGCATGTTCCGTTGTGCCCTGGAGCTCAGACTAGAGCCCTCGCAGGCGGTCGCATAGCGACGTGTAGCATATGATGGAATGGAACCGACAAAGAAAAGGGAGACCGGAATGGCCATTTCTGGCTTATTAGGCGTCATCAGCCAGTCATACCCAATCCCAAGTGTGGTTCACCTGGGTTTCGAACCCGCGACATTTGGTATTTGAGTCGAACACTCTACCATTGTGCCACGGGCTCGTTTATTTTATCGGTTGTGATTGGGAATATCATGATAGTGTGGGGCTCACCGATCTGCTTAAGGAACATGCATGTTCCGTTGTGCCCTGGAGCTCAGACTAGAGCCCTCGCAGGCGGTCGCATAGCGACGTGTAGCATATGATGGAATGGAACCGACAAAGACTAGGGAGACAAAAATGGCCATTTCTGGCTTATTAGCCGTCATCAGCCAGTCATACCCAATCCCAACTGTGGCACAACTGGGATTCGAACCCGCGACCTTTGGTATTTGAGTAAAACGCTCTACTATTGAGCCACGGGCTCGTTGTTTTTTCGGTTGTGATTGGGGATATGATGATAGTGTGGGGCTCACCGATCTGCTTAATGAACATGCATTTTCCGTTGTGCCCTGGAGCTCAGACTAGAGCCCTCGCAGGCGGTCGCATAGTGACGTGTAGCATATAGTGAAATTGAACCGACAAAGACACGGCAGACCAGAATGGCCATTTCTGGCTTATTAGCCGTCATCAGCCAGTCATACCCAATCCCAAGTGTGGCACACCTGGGATTCGAACCCGCAACTTTTGGCATTTGAGTCGAACACTCTATCATTGTGCCACGGGCTCGTTGTTTTGTCGGTTGTGATCGGGAATATGATGATAGTGTGGTGCTCACCGATTTGCTTAAGGAACATGCATTTTCCGTTGTGCCCTGGAGCTCAGACTAGAGCCCTCGCAACCGGACGCATAGCGACGTGTAGCATATGATGGAATTGAACCGACAAAGACAAGGGAGACTTGAATGGCCATTTCTGGCTTATTAGCCATCATCAGCCAGTCATACCCAATCCCAAGTGTGGCACACCTGGGATTCGAACCCGCGACCTTTGGTATTTGAGTTGAACGCTCTACCATTGAGCCACGGGCTCGTTTTTTGTCGGTTGTGATCGGGAATATCATGATAGTGTGGGGCTCACCGATCTGCTTAAGGAACATGCATGTTCCGTTGTGCCCTGGAGCTCAGACTAGAGCCCTCGCAGGCGGTCGCATAGCGACGTGTAGCATATGATGGAATTTAACCGACAAAGACAAGGGAGACCGGAATGGCCATTTCTGGCTTATTAGCCGTCATCAGCCAGTCATACCCAATCCCAAGTGTGGCACACCTGGGATTCGAACCCGCGACCTTTGGTATTTGAGTCGAACGCTCTACCATTGAGCCACGGGCTCATTGTTTTGTTGGTTGTGATCGGGAATATGACGATAGTGTGGGGCTTCACGATCTGCTTAAGGAACATGCATTTTTCGTTGTGCCCTGGAGCTCAGACTAGAGCCCTCGCAGGCGGTCGCATAGCGACGTGTAGCTTATGATGGAATGGAACCGACAAAGACTAGGGAGACCGGAAATGGCCATTTCTGGCTTATTAGCCGTCATCAGCCAGTCATACCCAATCCCAAGTGTGGCACACCTGGGATTCGAACCCGCGACCTTTGGTATTTGAGTAAAACGCTCTACCATTGAGCCACGGGCTCGTTGTTTTTTCGGTTGTGATTGGGGATATGATGATAGTGTGGGGCTCACCGATCTGCTTAATGAACATGCATTTTCCGTTGTGCCCTGGAGCTCAGACTAGAGCCCTCGCAGGCGGTTGCATAGCGACGTGTAGCATATGATGGAATGGAACCGACAAAGACTAGGGAGACCGAAATGGCCATTTCTGGCTTATTAGTCGTCATCAGCCAGTCATACCCAATCCCAAGTGTGGCACACCTGGGATTCGAACCCGCGACTTTTGGTATTTGAGTCGAACGCTCTACTATTGATCCCTCGGCTCGTTGTTTTGTCGGTTGTGATCGGGAATATGATGATAGTGTGGGGCTCACCGATCTGCTTAAGGAACATGCATGTTCCGTTTTGCTTTGGAGCTCAGACTAGAGCCCTCGCCGGCGGTCGCTTTGCGACGTGTAGCATATGATGGAATGGAACCGACAGAGACTAGGGAGACCGAAATGGCCATTTCTGGCTTATTAGCCGTCATCAGCCAGTCATACCCAATCCCAAGTGTGGCATACCTGGGATACGAACCCGCGACCTTTGGTATTTGAGTCGAACGCACTACCATTGAGCCACGGTCTCATTGTTTTGTCGGTTGTGATCGGGAATATGATGATAGTGTAGGGCTCACCGATCTGCTTAAGGAGTATGCATGTTCCGTAATTCCCCGAAGCTCAGACTAAAACTCTCGTAGGTGGTCGCATAGGGACGTGTAACATATGATGGAATGGAACAGCCAAAGACTAGGGAGATCAAAATGGCCATTTCTGGCTTATTAGCCGTCATCAGCCAGTCATACCAAATCCCGAGTGTGGCACACCTGGGATTCGAACCCGCGACCTTTGGTATTTGAGTCGAACGCTCTACCATTGAGCCACGGGCTCGTTGTTTTGTCGGTTGTGATCGGCAATTTGATGATAGTGTGGGGCTCACCGATCTGCTTTAGGAAGATGCATGTTCCGTTGTGCCCTGGAGCTCAGACTAGAGCCCTCGCAGGCGGTTGCATAGCGACGTGTAGCATATGATGGAATGGAAACGACAAAGACAAGGGAGACCAGAATGGCCATTTCTGGCTGATTAGGCGTCATCAGCCAGTCATACCCAATTCCAGGTGTGGCACACCTGGGATTCAAACCCACGACCTTTGGTATTTGAGTCGAACGCTCTACCATTGTGCCACGGGCTCTTTGTTTTGTCGGTTGTGATCCGGAATATGATGATAGTGTGGGGCTCACCGATCTGCTTAAGAAACATGTATGTTCCGTTGTGCCCTAGAGCTCAGACTAGAGCCTTCGCAGGCGGTCGCATAGCGACGTGTAGCATATGATGAAATTGAAACGACAAAGACAAAAAAGAACGGAATGGCCATTTCTGGCTTATTAGCCGTCATCAGCCAGTCATACCCAATCCCAAGTGTGGCAAACCTGGGATTCGAACCTTCGACCTTTGGTATTTGGAGTCGAACGCTCTACCATTTAGCCACGGGCTCGTTGTTTTGTTGGTTGTGATCGGGAATATGATAATAGTGTGGTGCTCACCAATCTGCCTAAGGAACATGCATGTTCCGTTGTGCCCTGGAGCTCTGACAAGAGCCCTCGCCGGCGGTCGCATAGCGACGTGTTGCATATGATGGAATGGAACCGACAAAGACTAGGGAGACCGAAATGGCCATTTCTGGCTTATAAGCCGTCATCAGCCAGTCATACCCAATCCCTAGTGTGGCACATCTGGGATTCGAACCCGCGACCTTTGGTATTTGAGTTGAACGCTCTAAATTTGAGCCACGGGCTCGTTTTTTTGTCGGTTGTGATCGGGAATGTGATGATAGCGTGGGGCTCACCGATCTGCTTAAGGAACATGCATGTTCCGTTGTGCCCTGGAGCTCTGACTAGAGCCCTCGCAGGCGGTCGCATAGCGACGTGTAGCATATGATGGAATGGAACCGACAAAGACAAGGGAGACCGGAATGGCCATTTCTGGCTTATTAGGCGTCATCAGCCAGTCATACCCAATCCCAAGTGTGGCACACCTGGGATTCGAACCCGCGACCTTTGGTATTTGAGTCGAACGCTCTAATATTGAGCCACGGGCTCATTGTTTTGTCGGTTGTGATCGGGAATATGACGATAGTGCGGGGCTTCACGATCTGCTTAAGGAAGATGCATTTTTCGTTGTGCCCTGGAGCTCAGACTAGAGCCCTCGCAGGCGGTCGCATAGCGACGTGTAGCATATGATGGAATGGAACCGACAAAGACAAGGGAGACCGAAATGGCCATTTCTCAGCTTTATTAGCCGTCATCAGCCAGTCATACCCAATCCCAAGTGTGGCACACCTGGGATTCGAACCCGCGACCCTTTTGGCATTTGGAGTCGAACACTCTACCATTTATTGCCACGGGCTCGTTGTTTTTGTCGGTTGTGATCGGGAATATTATGATAGTGTGGGGCTCACCGATCCGCCTAAGGAACATGTACGTTCCGTTGTGCCCTGGAGCTCAGACAAGAGCCCTCGCCAGCGGACGTATAGCGACGTATAGCATATGATGGAATGGAACCGACAAAGACAATGGAGAACGGAATGGCCATTTCTGGCTTATTAGCCGTCATCAGCCAGTCATACCCAATCCCAAGTGTGGCACAACTGGGATTCGAACACGCGACCATTGGTATTTGAGGTCAAACGCTCTACCATTGTGTACCCGGGCTCGTTGTTTTGTCGGTTGTGATCGGGAATATTATGATAGTGTAGGGCTCACCGATCTGCTTAAGGAACATGTATGTTCCGTGGTGCCCTGGAGCTCAAACTAGAGCCCTCGCAAGCGGACGCATAGTGACGTGAAGCACATGATGGAATGGAACCGACAAAGACTAGGGAGACCGGAATGGCCATTTCTGGCTTATTAGCCGTCATCAGCCAGTCATACCCAATCCCAAGTGTGGCACACCTGGGATTCGAACACGCGACCATTGGTATTTGAGTCAAACACTCTACCATTGTGCCCCGGGCTCGTTGTTTTGTCGGTTGTGATCGGGAATATTATGATAGTGTAGGGCTCACCGATCTGCTTAAGGAACATGCATGTTCCGTTGTGCCCTGTAGCTCAGACTAGAGCCCTCGCAGGCGGTCGCATAGCGACGTGTAGCATATGATAGTATGGAACATACAAAGACTAGGGAGACCGGAATGGCCATTTCTGGCTTATTAGCCATCATCAGACAGTCATACCCAATCCCAAGTGTGGAACACCTTGGATTTGAACCCGCAACCTTTGGTATTTGAGTCGAACGCTCTATCATTGATCCCCGGGCTCGTTGTTTTGTCGGTTGTGATCGGGAAAATGAGTATAGTGTGGGGCTCACTGATCTGCATAAGGAACATGCATCTTCCGTTGTGCCCTGGAGCTCAGACTAGAGCCCTCGCAAGCGGTCGCACGGCGACGTGTAGCATATGATAGAATGGAACATACAAAGACTAGGGAGACCGGAATGGCCATTTTTGGCTTATTAGCCGTCATCAGCCAGCCATACCCAATCCCAAGTGTGGCACACCTGGGATTTGAACCCACCGACTTTGGCATTTGAGTCGAACACTCTACCATTGTGCCACGGGCTCGTTGTTTTGTCGGGTGTGATCGGGAATATTATGATAGTGTGGGGCTCACCGATCTGCTTAAGGAACATGTATGTTTCGTTGTGCACTGGAGCTCACACTAGAGCCCTCGCAAGCGGACGCAGATTGACGTGTAGCATATGATGGAATGGAACCGACAAAGACAAGGGAGACCGGAATGGCCATTATTGGCTTATTAGCCGTCATCAGCCGATATATACCCAAAGTCCCAAGTGTGCACACCTGGGATTCGAACCCGACCTTTGGGTATTTGAGTTGAACGCTCTACCATTGAGCCACGGGCT
>WEDG01006004.1:0-20431 GCA_017591395.1 Schistocephalus solidus
CTGGAAGCGCTGGGCTGAGCACTTGTAGTAACTTTAATTGCTCATCAGCCATCTCCGACTCCGCCACTGACCGGCCTCAAGGACACGAACAACGACCCGATCTGCCTCCCACCAGAAACCATCCCCACACAGACTTCCAACGCACCATCCGACCAACCCACAACCCATACAACACACCCGGCTGATGGCAGAACCCACAACACTCCCAGGAGATGGCACCAAGACAAGCCTCAGATTTCAAAGACGCGACCATCGTCCATCTCACAAAAACGTAAGGAACTGCAACCCTCAAATCACAGGCATCTCTGCTGCTCAACATCACCGGAAGATCCGCCCGTATCCTTTCAACCGCCCAACCAGTCACCATAGCAGGGCCTGCCCCTTAAAGCCAACTTCCGCCGACACCGCGGGACAACCGATATGATCTTGCCGCCGCACACCCAGAGAAGTGCCAGGAGATGCGAAACTCACCTACACTACCCTTCGTGGATCTTAACGAAAGTCTTTGACACGGAATCGTGACTGACTGTGAATCATGCAGAAATTTGCTGTCCTGAGCCCACGCACAGGCGTCAGTTTATGACGGGATGACAGGCAAGCGTCACCGACAACGTATACGGAATCACGCAGAAAACAACGAGTAGCACTGCGTACTGTCTCCCACACCTCTCAGTCTAATGTTCTCGGCTATGCTGATGGACGCCCTACCGTGATGAGCAGCCTGGTATCTGCATCGCCTACAGAACGACCGGCACCTTTCAACAGTCGGCGTATGCAGGCTCCAACGCGCGTCTTACGACTACAGTCCATGACTTGTTTTCGCGGACGACTGCGCCCTTAACACCTGACGGAGGATGACATAAAGGATCATGAACTTTCGCCGAAGGCGCGCCGATTTGATCAGTACAGCCAAAAACGTTGCCAGCACCAGCCTCACCCAGCACGTAATAAACGTTCTCGAATCAATGTCAAAGCTCAAACTCAAACTATAAACTTCGCTATCAAATAACACTTCGCAACACGAGAATCGATGACGAGAATGCCCAAACGGATTTCCAAAAGTCAGGCCTTTCGGCTGGCTGCAGGCCTCCGTGTGGAATCGCTACGGTATCTACCTGGAACAATTCAAACTGAAGATGTACAAGGCCGTCGTTCGGCTGACACTTTACGGAGCGGGAAACCTGGACTGCCTTACTCGAAACCAAGCCAGGAAGTTGAATCCACTTTTCATCTCTAGCTACCTCCCGCGAATACCGAAGCCGAAGACAAACAGATACCGGACACGGAACCCTGGACTGACCGAATCCCCAGCATCCATTACAGAAAGCGAAGCTGCGATGGACGTACACCTGTAAGAATGGACGACGAGCGACTACCCAAACGACTTTTCTACGGAGATGTCGCTACGGATCCCCGCCGGCAGGGTCAAAACGACGCCACACACTTTGAAGAAATCGCTGAAGCAACCGGCAAATCAACTCGGCGACCGGGAAGACTCGCCCAGGATAGACCGGCATGGAGAAGACCATCGAAGACTGGTTCAGCAACTACGAGGCCAACGGATCGCCGCCGCCAATGCCAAAAGATGGCACGAAAGCCAGCACCCAGCACAAACACCGCCAATGCCCACCAACAACATGCCCGCGCCACAACGCATCTTCCGCGCGCGAACGCCTTGCTGGCTTCCGACGCAATGCAACAATCCCACAATTCCACTTCTACGTCAACTCCTGCCAACCCTTCATTCTGACTCCCCCACCTTTCACCCTGACATCAATTCCATTACTCCCACCCATCATAGAGACCATACATCCATCTACTCCATCGCCTATTAATTCCAAATCCACCGCAAACTAAATTCATTGCCTTCGCCTTCTACCTTACTACTTCACTACAACCACCATCAGCGATGGGGAATCTCCGTTGTCCAATGCGACCGCATTATCTAATTCCTTAATGCATCGGCCTTGGCCGGTCACTTGCGAATACATCGTACAGAGACCGGTGATTAAAGTGCCTGGAACACCCATCAGCAGAGATCAGTCGCCTTAATTGCCCTCTTTCACTGCACCTTTCGCAAGATTCACTTCCATCGTATGGGCCTATTCGGTCAAGCATATGCATCCATGACAAAGCGCTAAATTCACAATGCCGATTAAACACCGATACACCATTCACACCCTCCGCTCCTGGGCCATTCTTAGCGCCCCTGCCACCCCCAATTACTCATGAATGACATCGCCCCAGCTTCTACCTCGATTTCTCCACCAATAACGCCTCGCCAACCAACTCACGCATCGGCCTGCCGGTCACCTGCGAATCCATCGCATCGGAGGCTGGGTGAACTATGCCTGGGGCTCCGACATATAGTCGACGCGCTCCGCCTTCACTGGACACTTGCTCCCTGCACATTTCTGGCACACCGCATGGGCCTCTTAGGACACATGCGCTCTCTACGTCAACTTCCGGTAAAACCACCGGAGCGCTAAAGCTGCATCAGCGCACACTACCTACCACCAATACCATCGACTAGCACAACACAATCACCATTTGTGCCAGGGTATATCACGGCTTCCCTCAGAAACCGTGGTTTCGAAAGCCCGCCGGACCCGACGCTTCCACTAGACCACGCCACGTGTCGGCTCCAGTGTATGTGCTGTGTAGTGTCGAGTGGCTGACCAGTGGACTGGGAGTCAGACGGCGATGGCTGCTCCATCCCTGAGTTTGGTGAATCCTGTGTGTGCAAGCAGGGGCTGTATCGTGCTGTGGCGCAAGGGAAGACAGGTACGATCCGTCATTAATGTACCCACTCCCACATCAGGCAACTGACCGGCTCTGGACAGTAGTCTGATCCGTGGGTGGGGAGAGAGGAGGTCGACAGCCCAGTGCATATTCCTCACTATAAAACAATCTGACGCGCTTGAAAACTATCACGGTGCGCTTAAAATGTGGCTTTGGGAAGGCTGCCAACTGACGGGATAATAACCTGACCGCGGCCACAGCCCAATGTGGTTTTATGGCTGACTGGCGGACTGAGAGTCAGGTTGCAATGGCTCTTAATGTGCTTTGGCGTATACCCACCGTGATCCGGAGCCAGGCGTGGGTGGTAACACGCCCAGGGCGGCTTCCAGCGCCAGCCACCTGCGCCTTCCCCATCTCCGTCTCTTTGACTCTTTGCCCGGAATCGGCTCAGGTGGGGAGGAAGTTGCAGCAAGGCTACTATCACTTTAAAACTCCACGCAAGTTACTGCACCCGGCCCTGTGTGGAGCATACGGGTGGACCCTTCGTCGAAATGATATCGAATGTCGTCCTACCATGAATGACATCGCCCCAGCCTCTACCGATTTCTCCGCCGCACACTGCGCCGCAACTTAAACTCACGCATCGGCCTGGTCGGTCACCTGCGAATCCATCGCACGAGGCTGGTGAACCAGTTCCTGGGGCTCCGGCACAGTCGACGCGCCCCGCCTTCACTGCCCTGCCTGCTCCCGCACATTTTCACACACCGCATGGGCCTATTAGGACACATGCGCCTTCCACGACAACCTCCGGTAAAACCACCGTAGGCTAAGCTACATCAGCGCACACTACCTACACCACGCATTGATAACACTCTGCACAATCACCATTTACCAGAGTACATCACGGTTTCCTAGAAACCGTGGCTGGAAGTCTGCCAATCTGACGCTTTAAACCAGACCACGCCGTCGGCGCAGTGTATGTGCTGTGTCTGTCGAGTGGCTGACCAGTGGACTGGGGAGTCAGACGGCGATGGCTGCTCGATATCCCTCGAGTTAGTGAATCCTGGTGCGTGCGTTACGGGGGCCAGGTCGTGCTGTAGCGCGAAGACGGTACGCCGATCCCGTCAGTCAATGCGCCCACTCCCACATCAGACAACTGACTGGCTCGGGTGGTGGTCTGATTGTGGGGGTGGGGGAGAGAGTGAGGTCGACAGCTCAGCGCATTTTCCTAACTATAAAACAATCTGAAGCGCTTGAAAAACTATCACGGTTCGCTAAAAGCCGTGGCTTGGAAGGTTGCCAACTGACGTGGATAACTCCGGACCGCGTGGTCAGCCCAATGTGTGTTTTGTGTGGAGTGGCTGACTGGCGGACTGAGAGTCAGGCTGCAATGGCTCTTCTTAATGTGGCCTTTATGGCACTCCCACTCTGTGGGATCCGAGCCAGGTGTGGTGGTACGCCCGGGGGCGGCTCCGGCCGCGCCAGTCCACCCTGCGCCCTCTCCCATCTCCCGATCTTCCTGACTCTTTCTTGACACCGGGCTCAGGTGGGGAGGAGGAGAGAGTGCAGTAGCTGCAGCGCAAGGCTACTATCACTTAAAAACTAATTCACGCTCAAGTCACCGTCCCTGCACCACCTGGTGTGGAGCATACGGTGGACCTCGTCGAAATCGACGGTCGAACTGTCGTGTGTGTGTGTGTAAAACACACCTTTACAGGTGTGGTGGCACGCCCAGGGGGGCGGCTCCGGCCGCGCCAGCCACCTGCGCCCTCTCCCATCTCCGGTCTTCTTGACTCGTCCGGAGGCGAGATCGGCAGGACGTGCTGGTAACCAAGGCGATCCGCGATGCCGATGGTTGGACAGATCACCGCCTCGTCATCTCCCAGATGAGGGTCCGACTGCAACCCGACGAAGGCCCCGGTAAGAGGCCGCCATGTAAGTTAAATACTTTTTATTAAATTTGCCTGCTCACCGTTTTTTGATTTCAGCAAACTACCGAGAAACTGAGGACCTGCATGCTCCAGATGATAACGATACCGTGGAGACACGATGGTGTCAACTGCGAAATGTCATCCAGTCCACCGCCCTCGATGTCCTCGGACGCGCATGCCTTCAACACCAGGACTGGTTTGACAACAATGACGCCGACATCAGCAACTTACTCGCGGAGAAGAATGGACTACACAAAGCCTACATGGACCTTCGGACTGACGCCACCAAAGCAGCCTTTTTCAGATGCCGGCGCCTTGTACAACAACGGCTGCGGGAGATGCAGGATGCCTGGATGATCCGAAAGGCTGAGGAAATCCAGGGGTATGCGGACCGCAATGAAATGAAAAACTTTTTCAAAGCCATCAAGGCCATCTACGGCCCGTGTATCAAGGGTCTGCTCCCATCTCCGGTCTTCTTGACTCTGTCTTGACACCGGGCTCAGGTGGGGGAGGAGGAGAGAGTGCGGTAGCTGCAGCGCAAGGCTACTATCACTTAAAACTAATTCACGCGCAAGTCACCGTCCCTGCACCACCTGGTGTGGAGCATACGGTGGACCTCGTCGAAATCGACGGTCGAACTGCCAGGGAGTGTTAGTGGCCAATTATACTCATCGTTCCTTTAATTCTGACTTTTTCTTAACAATATCCAAACAGAAGCACTCTCCTTCACATCGTAATATTCTGCATTCTTGGTCCTATGAGCGAGCTATAGTTGTAGACCTTTCGCGAAAGATGAGCACTTTTGGGTATTGCACATAGACGACCACATTTCCCCCTGGGCGACTAGGAACGAGCTGATGGTGTAAACGGTTTCGGTTCATTTTTGTTAGTTTTGGTCAATTAATAGTAGCTGACCGCAATAAATGATCTGCGACGTCGACTACACATCAGGTAGGGATGAAGACTGCAACCAGGTCACCATAGTGACTTAAGGTTTCTCGACGTCTCTCAATAAACGACAGTACACAAAGTTCGGGAGTATTGACCTATCACCGTCATTAAATTACGTCGGAACAAAGTGACTCCGTTGTCATGGTGATGCCAAACGACAAGCGTCACGATTCAAAGACGGCACGTAGTAATTGTGCAACACCGAACATCTGAAATAAAAAGCCTTTGTGAGTCTTCTACCGTCTCATGCAACAATTTCGAGTTGTTACGGACAAAAAAGGAAAATCCCGTCATAGAGTGAGATGTTGTGCGTAGGTTAGACGAATTTCAATTCTTTTTTTGTGCGAGAGCTGTAACATTTATGTCTGCCCTTCTACAAGTACATATGACGTGATTAGCTTTTTTATGGATTTAAGTCAGGCTAGTTTGCATGGGAATTCTGAAGTCGTTTGGAGGGGGCGACCACTTTTGGACCAACAAAATTCTGAACGAGATACACTTTGCTTCTTTCTGAAATAAAATACAGTTGATTTTTAATGGGCTCTGGTCTGCGGAATGGTATCTTAAAAGATTTTTTTGTGTTGGCGTATAAGCTAAAGTGTTCGAATAGAAACATCATTCACTTGCATAAGGGGTCGAAATGCATTTTAAAAAATTTAAAAAAGAAATTTTAGCGATGTCCTTAGAATTTGTGTAACAATTATTTACATGGTAACTATGGGCAGTTGTTAGGAATGGCAATGAGAGGGGCTATTTACTACCCGAAAAAAACTGGCGCAAACGAATTTTCGAAGAGCCAAATTCCAGATTACCGAATTGTCAAGAGGCACGATCAGGGAGATCTGACCAAAAGGGCATATGACATCACAAGTGAAATGAGCCTATATGGCAGGTGACAGAATGAAGTCTTGTTGGCTGTTTGCAGCATTTGTTGAAGGACAACTCAGTTGCCCGTCAAACAATCCAAAAGCCCATATCACAACACAGAGTGAGCAACGGGATGCTAGTAAGCAATCTGTGGATTTTTTCAAACCGCAATCGCTGGATACACTTTTTTAGGCCTCTGACATAGCTGGCCCTGGAAGAACGACTATTACCGAGACTACGTGAAGCCATCTACACCTCAGCGCTTTTGGAATCAGAAATGTCAAAGATTAACACAAAATATCGAGTGAGATAACCAAAAATTGTTATGTAACGCGTGGGCGATCAAAAAGACATGTGAGCGAGTGAGGCACAACGATTATGAACCATAAAACTGGAATAATGTTTCTTCTTTTATCAAGAAGGAAGCCGAAGAATGCACAACCACAGAAAAATCTGCATAACCGACTGTTCCGAGCAAAACTTCGGGCGAATTTTGTAAGGATAGTTTATGTACCCCCATTCTATGGCAGGACGGAGGAATAGGAACGCCCTATATGCAGGTCGGATTGCGCAAAATTCCCGGAAATTAGGGTTACGCTTCCGGTAAGGGTTACGACACGGGAACAGGTAGTCTTCCTGAAAGTCAGCACAACGCCGCCCTATTACGGAGACGTTTCCGATCCCCTGGTTTGTTTGGGGGTTGGGGGTTATCAAAACGATTACCACCAAGAATTTTCTTTTATATTTTTGCTGCTTTAAGTAACACGAACAAGAAAAAGCAGAATGGTTTCCACCGTGGTCGAAGCTGTATCCCTGAGAGAACTTTTGCCGTAAAAATTTGTATTCATCAGAAGATTAACAGTTTTCTGAATTTCAATAAAGCTTCCAATCCAGTCGGATGAAGTGTTCTACCAAAGCCCATGAAGAGTGACGATAAGCTCGTTGAAACTACTTATCTTGATTAGGCTTACGGTCATCACACACGAACATCTAAGTACTTCGCATTTCGCGAGAAGCGCCTTCAGGGAAAACTAATCAAAGTTGACAACATATTCTTCACTTCCAGTATAGAACTAGATGCTAGTAGAAAAGAAAGTTCTACTCAACATCCCATACTGCAGAGTAAGAGCACCCCTCTTATTCGGTTGGGATCGCAGCCTCCTCTGTTTCGGTAAAACCCTGGTCGTTTGTGCGCGGACCAGTCACTGTGCCCGATCTTTCTCCAGTTTTATTTACTATGTCTTGACACCGGGATCAGGTGGATGAGGAAGAAGCAAGGTAGATGTGTTAAAAAGCTACTATCACTGTAAACTAATTCACGCGCAAGTCACCGTCCCTGTGCCATGCTGTGGATATCCTCGCTTGCAACGGTCGAATTGTCATACAGCTGAGGATTCCCCCTGTTTCCGACCAGCGAGAAGCATAAGGTAGTCGAGGTTTTAGCTTATCCAACGTCTTCTGGACTAAAGGCAAGTCAATGTCACGACGAGATAAGTCGCGGCATATGAGTTGCACTTAGTATGTTCTGGCAGCCCTGGGAATTTTGCAGAGGAAGAAGATTAAATTGCTCGAGACTTTTGCTTAATCTTGTTCTATTGCTGCGAAACTTTGCCCGTAAGTGCTGCTGACCTACAGAAGATCATGACATTTGACAGAAGGCGCATCACAGATTTCTACGGCCTGAGTTCACAAATCAGTCTGGAAATCGGAACTCCAGAGGTAATCAGAGTCACCTTGCTGGTTATGCAGTAAAAGGTCAGTGTCAGATTGCTCGGTGACATACTCCACCGGCCTTAAGAGGACATTGTCCCGGGAATTTATCGCCTCGATTTCGTATTCTAAATGAACGGTTAACGTGATAGGCAACTCACAAATGGGCAAATATGGTTAAGTAGGACCCTTAGAGGCCGCTGGATCCGGAAAAATTCGATAATGGAACGCTAAATGGATAACGGTCGTTCAGGAGACCTAAGGACACGCGCGGCACTGGTTCATAGTGAGCACTGTAGTGCCAACCAAATCGGCACTGGTGCTATTTGATACGCATATAAAATACACAAACAGTAAAACTGCAGTCCATGAGAAATTCAATGCTAAATCAAAGGATTCGGTAATGTCAATTATCCTTATAATGCTTTCCTGCAGGTCACACGATGGATAAACCAGTAGGACGACATCGTAAGTATAGTAGAAAATCAAAGGCCTGTGGCCTAACTATAGCGTGTTAACGAGAGCATTCAGGCACAGACTAAGTTCAAAGGGTCTTGCTGTGTGCAAGAGTTGATCATGGGTGCTGAGGTAGAATTATCAAACTCCAGTGTTTTGAGTGGGGCCGACAGGCTCAGCATACTACCGTTATTTATAGATTTTTAAAGCAAGGCGCCACACGAAGTATCTAAGGCTTCCATAAATTCAACAAGGTAGGCACTGAGTGAGTAATGACAGGAGAGGCGAAATCCAAATGAACGAAAATTTAATCTACACAACCTTCCCCCCTGCTCGAAAGGCAAGATCCCATCTCATAGCTTTGAGAATAATCATTGGTCTTAACCGCGCTGGTTCAAGTAGTTGTGCAGGCGATCCACAACTGCTGATCTGGTAGAGTAAGTAAGGCATTTATTTCGTTCGTGGCCTTCGACAAGGTCATTTCATTATCCGTCATGCGCGGTCGTGTTGTGTAGTCAGCGGTCGAGCAGCTTCACATACCCCAACTCCCTGGCTTAAAGCATGTGCTCCGATAAGACAGAGGTAGCAAACGAAGTTCGCTGTAAAAGGGAACTATCAGGAAGTAAAAATTATATTCTTACCGAGCGATGGGCGCCAGACCAATTAGTGTTAGAGCCACACGAGTGCAAATCCAGGCCTCGTGGTTTTGTTCAGCCGCCTTTGCCCGTGTTCGTGGGGATGCCATGCTCCATCGGTACCAGAAGAGAGCTGTGTTCACAATTCCCGTCACTAGAGGCAAGTAACAAATTGATGGCGACTGACATTAGCTAATGCATGTCTTGTTTTAACTAGAGACAGGCTGAACGGCGGTAACTTACAATGCAGTAATGTCAGTGTCCTATTAGAACGTCACCTCATAAACCAAAGGAACAATAAGCCTAAAAATGGGTAACCATAATAGGATAAGGTTGTCAGGCGTGACGCCTACCTGTGCAAAAACCAAATAATAGGCGAGTGAAGATGCATAATCTTAAATAAACTGTATTAACGAGCATACCGTCGAGGTGATATTTGGCAGGTAAAAACCTGGCCGGGATTCCTAGTTGGTATCTCAAAAAAAAACAATGGATCGAAGAAACGAACTTTTTCCTATATAATCTTCCTAAGGCTGGAAGTCGATAATGAAAAGCGATCAGAGTTTTGATGAGTGACAAAGTAATGAGAACAAATTAGAACGTAGATGAAGATCACTCCTGCCTGATGTGGTTGTTTCGATTGAATTGCGCCTTTCTGACTTATTCTTAACAATGGGGACGGTCGAGCGATTGGAACGTCAGTCACATAAACCATTTCACCTGGACATTTTCTCCCCTCCCCTCTCACCTTTATATATTGCTGCCAGGCAAAAGTCCAGCAGTATTTAACCCATTTTCAACTCATGCTTGAAGCAAAAGCTTCAGCTGTAATGGTTAGTAGAAGCCTTCAACTGCAGTAATGCCTTAATCTGTCAATAGACATACAATAGTTCAAGAACGAAGACAAATAAGAACACGGCTAGACTACTGGGACAGGTCCCTTAGTAACTACAAACGCTGATGTACGATTCAAAAACAGTCCAATTTTGGCTAGTTTTTGTGCTCACTGGAAAAAAACAGCATTATCGTCAAAAATGCGTTCGCGAAAAAAATAGGTCTTAGGCAAGCCCGCAGGCAGTTGTTCACTTAGTTTGTAGGAATTTTTGTAGACGACAATTTATCTGGAGAGCAAGAGAGAGGGCTAACTGACAGGCACCAGGCTATCCAGAAAAAGAAAACAGTTACAGGTACTTAAGAGGGATTACTGAGACCGAAAACTACGAGTCGTCTGGTACACGTGCACGAGTGCACAAACGTACGCGAGCACATCCACTAGGCCCAAAGAGCAACTAGGATTGAAGTTTTAAAATGCGTTGCCTGACAAAGTGAAGAATACAAAATGCAGAAAACCGCATAAAAGAAACAAAACGAAAAGCGGCAACATCTAGACTGGAGGATGGAAAAGCACGCACTCCCTGTGAAGGGGTGTAATGGGTTTGTTAAACCGAGGAAATTCTCGGTAAAAATGGTAAAAAGCACACAGCTGCACACTGAGCACTGGGCGTAGTAGATTCATGCACACATCCTATGAGAGTAACAACTGAATGCGAACGTAGGACCGCGGGTAACGGTTTGGATAGAGGGGGGAGGAGAAAGAACCTTGCTTTTTAGTCGATCCACGCACGCACGACAGTAGGTCGGAGGGCAGATAATGCAAATAAGCACTTGATTCAAGTGCTTGAGTTTTTGTACCCAGTGGCGAAGGACGCCGGAAAAGAACAATGAAAGCATTAACTCAACTGCGCATATGGAAACCGGAAAGCTTGTCAATGTGTGCACTAATGGATGATGTTGCGAAATCCACTTATATTGGTAAATGTAAGCAATAGTTTGCCTTCAGAGAAAAGGAGGATATTTGTATGGCTAGTCAAACGAAGTTTTAGTAAATGTTGGGGCAAAAAGTCAAATGAAATTTTTGTTTAACTAAAGACCATATCCACAGGAGTTCTCACCCATGTGACTAGCAGATTTAACCGGAAGGCAATCAGTCCTACGGGCATACTTTGGACGGACAATGATAGCAGCAGAGGCGAATTAGAAACGTATAAGAATCGACAGTAACAAGGGGTCGAACCTGAGCTGAACTTGAGCAAACTTACTAACGGACGAATTTTGGGGCAAAACAGATGTAAAGACCATCATTTTTTGCTACGAAATACGACCAGTCAATGTAAGGCCCCGAGATAAGATTTATATTACTTGCTAGCATATTAATTTAGGCCAATTTACGCTAAGCGTCTGTTTAGTGTTTTTGGTTCTCGAACCAGTTTTATTTCAGAATCACCGTTTCATGTGTAAAGCCGTTGACTGCATAGAAATGTTACTAAATTAAAAGTTACAAGAATAGCCCCTTAATGTCCACGCGGGGACTTGTCATAAAATTCGAAACACATTCAGCATGTCGGTATTGAGAAACCCTACGTAATTGCATATTTTGGTCCGAAAATCGTCAGTATGTGATATTAAGTGGCAATTAGGGCTACGGCAATGAAGGCTTCTGGACTTGGTGTAGTAGAGACTTTTAAAAGTGGTCGAAACCACTAAACTCAACTTCTGAGCGAAAGCCCCCTGAAAACAACATTTTATAAGAGCTTGCGGGTTAGAACTATTGTATACAATATAACAAAGTGCCCCAAAAATTCGATTACTCAACAGTTTTCGTAAACTCTTAAGTTACAAGAAGTAAACTTAAAGGTTTTTTGGAAAAGGGTACAGTGAAAACATGAGTCGACTAGAAACGGCATGCATCATCCTCTCAGGTTAAGTCAGAGATGACTCATCGCGGAGAAGCGTTCAAAGGGTGAAATTCGGCTAGCACGTAAGGGGGAATACCATTAGACCCCAAACTTTAAATTGACTTTGCTGGGTCGTGTTTAAAACTATCAACCGCAAACTTTCAATTCAGCGACATCTAAATACGTGTGTAATATAAATATAAATATGCATGCCGTTTGTTGTTAACTTCGAAATTAAATAAAGTTGCTAAAAAAGGGAAAAGTGCATGTAACAACAAAATAGTTGAATGTTTCGAACTTTTTAAGGAAACAAAAGCAGAAGCGCTCAAAAATCAAACCATGCGGACACCAGTACGGACGTTTATTGACGCACATGAAGAAGGTGTAGTAAAGTGTTCGCTCTTAGGAGTAATATTTGCATTGGGCCAACGCGGCCCTAGTAAAAAAACGTTATGGAGGAGAAACATTTTGTTTGATGCCAAGGGTCACGACTTACGGACAACATTTCCACCAAGCAGAAATCCAAGAGAAAGTCCCACCTCCAGTCCGGAGTCCTCATTATAGTTGACAGCATGATAGCCAATGCACACCCAACAGGAGACGTATTGCACGAAACAAAGCAAAGACAAAATCCAATTAGGCCAAAGCTGATGGTGTGGAACAAAGTCCTTCCCGATGTAGGTTGGCCGACCATCGCTGATGCTTAACATAGTAGACATGTGAGACCCATGACTCTGTGCCTTGGACGCCACTGGAAAGATATACG
Source organism: Schistocephalus solidus (assembly GCA_017591395.1). Lineage (NCBI taxonomy): Eukaryota > Metazoa > Platyhelminthes > Cestoda > Diphyllobothriidea > Diphyllobothriidae > Schistocephalus > Schistocephalus solidus. The sequence goes on from WEDG01006004.1 coordinate 12,794, forward strand.
GAGCATGTGAACTCGCGGACTGCCCAGAAAGACACTGGCTGCTGGAACTGCAGGTCGTAGGGTGATGCATAGCGAGGTAACAAGTCGGGTTTGGGCACATACCGGCCACTGCGACGGATATTGTGCCGGAGGGCTTGTCTAGGGGCCTTGTGCGGTTTGACAACCCGTGAATCCAGTGTGCTTAGGCTGCCTTCTGAAGTATGAAGAGCAATTCATGAATCTTCCTGATAACATCATCTTATAATTTAGGGTTAAAGAACTATTTTGAAATACATTGGGTCCGTAAAAGCACCCAAAGGCATACATGACTGGGAAGGCGTGAGACACCAACATTGAACAAAAGTGTTATGACAGCATTAATGCAACCTGGTAAAGAGTTGAAGGAGCAGTACCTGTCTTATTGGATATACAGTCGAGTCCCAGCTTTAATCTCAGATGCAAATTAATGGTGTTAACCAGATGAAGCTTTCCATAAGTGCATACGCAATAGGAAATTGGAGCCAAATGCCCGAATGGTTCACCTGTGAGTCACTTGAAGAAGATGGTTTAATCGCTATAGGAAAAATACACGGAGTGTGCAAACAGCAACGGAGTGAGCTGGAAGAACTAATAACAGCCACAAATCCCTACGAAGTAGCAAAATTCACAAAGCAACATATCCGAGCAAGATCAAAAGACCTAGAAAAGACAATTAGAACGATGTATGCTATAATTTAACAAATTAGTGTCTTGTCACTGACTAGTCAGAAATTGTATACCGGTGTGGTCCATCGGCGGAAAACAAACCCTTTAAACCTGCATTCTTCAGGGAATACTGAACAAAGCGAAGTAAAAGTGAAGGGAACGGCATGCAGACAAGTATGGGAAAAGTGTCTATAGTCAAACAACAACATTTTAAAAAAACAAATCAAACGTATGCTCCCTCGGCTGGAGGCGATGGGGCAGAGCCCTCAGAAGAGGCAGGCAAGACGACGATGTGCCAGCTAGCTAGGACGGTTGGTTAACACCTTAGAGAGCTTACATAGTCTGGGTTGATTGCTAAAGACACCACTTCAAACAACCGAACCTTCTGTAGAAGTCGGTCATCTGTGGAAGTGGTAAGGGGTAGAAAAGATGAGTACATCAATTCGGATCCATCAAAGCAAAGTAAGGTTACTGTTTAACAGTGAAGACGCAACACTACTAATCGATGTGTTATGGCTACTGATGGAATTTACCCAAACCCAAGCGTGATAAAGGGTGTTGGTTTGATGCTTGACGAAGAAATACCCCACACTATCGATATGTTTGACATATACTGTCAGTCTAGCTGCCGCCTACCTAGAACGTCCACAGGTGGCAGATAGAGGAACGGCCTTTAGCGAAGGTTATTGTGAAATAAGCGGACACTATGGTCTGGTAAATAAGCAATCATGAACCAGCGGCGGAAATATTACCAATGCACGGCGAGGCGAGGTCTGGCACGCCGACTGCCTCGAAACCCGATGACGGCAGTGCGACATGGCGACCGTGAACGGCCATTAAAAAAGTTTGCTTGCCAGCACTGATTTGTGATAAGGTCCTTCAGCCAAAACGAGGAAACCTCGAATAAACAATCCGAACGGCTGTTTGGCACTCAACAGTACTAAAAATTTCAAAGAAACTCAATGAAGATGTCCGACTACAGCATAAGAACACATTCTATGGCGTCCACGGGAACCGACGCGCTCTACAACTCCGGTCCAGTGATGCGAGTGCAAGCTGGACTACTCAATCGAAACCTAACTCTTAGTATTGAATTCTAGAATGTGCGAACTTTTTAGACCCTGTTACCCAAAGTCTGACGGCACGCAGTCTTTATTAGTACAACGCGCATGTTCAGCACCTTCCGGAAGTCCGAATTTCTCACTCGGACGTTTGGGAAATAAATATCTCAAGAGTGAACTCACACTTAAACCTGTACCATGACCACACACACGACTATTCTAGTAGAGAGGGTGTGACGGTCGCCCTCCCAAAACAAGCTAATCAAACCCGACTTGCATGAAAACCAGTCAACGACTGGACGGCTATCGCGTGACAAAAGGGTCAATTTACGAACATCTCTGTTGCTCTGAACGCACGAATATCAGCTGCCAAACCGCGCGATAATAGAACCTACTCGTAGCTGCATAAGTTAAATAACGTCCACGCCGTGATCTGTTGATTGTTGCCGGGAATTGGAATGGCCGGATTGGACCCGCAGACTCATCAAATATTTACCTTACTAACCGTTCGAAAATTGATTTTGGATGGGACAATGGTGGGAGAGCGCTAACCTTTTCTGATCGGAACCAAATGTTTGTCACCAACACGTGCTTCCAGCATTGCCACAAACATTAGCTGACCTGGAATTCAAATTACGGCCACAAGATCAGTTCAATCGACTACATTCTAGTTGGCTTACAGTTCCACAGCTGGGCTCACGATTACAGATCGAGGAGTGGTGCAAAACTGTTAACGCCCATGGGTCGGACCATGCTCTCGTTTGCACATGTCGGGAAGTTCATCTCTCAGCTGTATCCAAAATGCCACGTGCGAGACGGCTTGCTGGCAGAAAACTTCCACAACTCCACACCACTGAGGCCTCGAGCATAGAAATCTGGTCCCGTTTTACAAACGACTGAGAAGGTACTGGAAATTGTCATCAATGAAGTCATCAGTTTATGAAACAGCTGAGAAAATACTTAGAGTCATCCAGTGACGCCGAAATGACTGGAGCAGCGGAAGAACCTCCGTTTTCGGCCCAGACGGCTTCAGTTAGGTCACACAACGGTACTCACTTCCGTCGGCTCCGGATGACGCATGGTACGAGGGTTTAATAGAGATTATAATCATGAGCGTATTGGCAATTGATGCAAGATGGAGAATTTTGCTGGGTAACGCCAGCGAATGTATATTGGGTCAGTCATTGCTACTATGCAATATCCAGTTCACTACATTCACACCCTGAAATGTGATACAGTTCACATGCCTAGGGGTGCTGGAATGTCCATCCAGGTGTTTGGTAAAAATTTGCGATTAAACACTGCAGACATAGTTGTGTACAAATGAAACCTCAAATATGGACAACAGCAGGCAAATGTTAACAAAGTTGGAAAGGTATCAAGCTATCGCACTTCGGTAGGTTTTTTGTTCATCAGTTTCGAGTCATTTCGCCGGCATCCTGTCAATAATATCCAGTTTGTAAACCATATAATTGTAGACAAGTAATCTCACATGACAGACACTAGAAGTTAATGGTCAGCTTGCCTGCCTTATTAATGTTGTCCATGCATGAGGACGTCATTAAAGGTGGCACGCAAAGCTATTCGTGTTTGCTAAAAGTTCATTCGAGTCGGAGAGAAATTCCTCAGAGAGCTGACACAATGGTTAAGGTCCTTATAAATCTTCCTTGAGTGCAACAGCTAAATTATTGACAACGCCTGAGACGAATTTTGCGTACGGAAGTTTGAAGACCTTAGCCGACGAAAACTGGGTACGAACATTGGTTGTAAATTATTCTGTAGTTCATCAAGGTGACGAGCGGCTACTTCCAAGTATGATTCGTCACCCCTCTCCCGGAAGTAGACACAGAAAGTCACAATGTTGCACTTCTAGCAAGCATGACATTGAAACTGGCTAACTTGCAAAGGAGGCAACTCGGAGGAAAGGAACAATTTTTTAAGGATAATCCACCGAAGGAAACGAGGGTGGATTAAAGATTTGCGAAGTTTAAGGCCGAAAATTTGAAAATCGAAATTCCGCATGGATAAAGCTGCGCAGTACATAAAGAACTGTTCTGCTTTGGCGGAAGAGCTGGGCATTTTAACGACAATGGAGTAATCGACGTGCGATAGAGAAAAGGGATGGCTGGGCTAAGGAGTACCCCATGAGTTGACATATTTAAGTGCCAGTATGAGGGCAAAGTATCATTTTTCCGTCCTCATTTCCACTTTTGATGAAAAAAAGATTCAGTGCAACACAAAATATTGGCGCAGTGGCTAAGCCGGAAAAACCTAGATGCGTTGTTAAGTCGTATATTCATCCTAAAGTGCCTATGAGTACTGATTGCTGACGTGCCATGGGATTAATCGAGAACCGCACAATAATAAAACCAACGTGTTTCATAAGAAAAAGCAAATAGAACAACCAGCACCATCAGAGTTTTATTCCCCTTCAGGGGACATGGCACCACAGGCTAAAAGGACAACAATAATTGTATAAACTGAGCACAGAAGTGTTTTTTCGCGCACCATATTACTCAGACCCCGCACCAAAAAGGCTCAAAAATGTTCCACTTAAGAAAAAGGCCTTTCCAGAGAAGTGCTCATGAAAATAAGAAAAGCCTAGGCGTTACTATCTGTACTTTTGGATTCCATAAATGCATTTCTAGATAGAGCCCGTAATAAATGGTTCGAATGAAGATTTTTAAGTATCCGTCAAGACATTTTCTTTCAAGCTGAACATATTTGAAAGACGAAACCTCCGAAGGATTTAATGTCTACGATCGAGGAAAGAACCTTGAGTGCCTTCTAACATCCCTGATAACATTTAACCCGTGAAACGTGAGCACACATGCTCATATAAAACGCTTCAGGCGCGAAGGCGTCACAAGGGTCTCTCACGGTCGGAAAGGCGACCATCCCTAGTCAAGAAGGCTGTGCAATGTCTAGAGTTGAGAATTGCAGAAATGATCCTGAAAGGGGTCTGACTAATTTTCGCCCTGATAAAATTTAATAGCGTCATTATGCTTGTAATACGAGTTCTGGTCAGAGTGCACATGATCTAGACGGCGAATCATAGTCCCCCCGACCTCACTTTAAAGAGCAATTCCACAGGTTATAACCTCTAGAATTTTGCTGCATAGGTTGAACCCCAGGTGGCCACGATTCAGACCGTGAGACGCCTGCGCTGAGTGAACCATGTGAGTCACGAAAAACCGATATGAGAGGCACTTATCTTGAGGCTGCCGGCGTAAGGCTTGTCGTTGCGAGCGTGCGCACGTACTTTTTGCACCTTACGGACAGGCCACGACTGGGGACAAAAAAGGAAATTTGGGAGCTGCACAGGTTTGCCAACAGTGGCGTGCGATAGTGCACCCTGACGCGACAGGATAGGAGAGGGGTATCAACACGTATGGGCGCGCGCAGATGGTGCGTGTTTGAGTACAAAATTGAGGCCGATGACGAGAAGTCTAGAAGCACGAACATTAACAGTCGCATGTGAGTGAACATAACGCTGCAACATTGTTATCAGGGGGTGAGCGTAAATACAGCTGTGTAGGCATCGACAAGGTCCAATTACTGGAACGAGGGCTAACGGTACCATTAATCATAAAAAAGGAATGCTATAATATTCCCTTGGGTATACCCAACTGCGCATGACGCTTGCAATAGCATTAAAAGCGTTATGGCTATTCTATCAGGGAAGTAGCACATTTTGGTCACTCTTTGCAATACGAAGAGTTCGGGGAAAAACCATCTATGAGTATAATTTGCACACATCTAAGGCCTCATTAGAACTTACGCCCAAGCAAAACAGAATGAGGGATCGCGAGCGCCGGCCCCCTTTACGGTCACAGGTTTAAAATTACCCAATCGAATTTAAGAAGTTAGTGGATTTAAACGTATGAAATTGCATCTTCATCAGTTAAACTTTGTGTAAAAAAACAAGTGAAATATTTTTTAATTTATGTTTTATGGAGAGAGGTGAGAAAGGATATCTTGTTTGAGAGACCACACAGACTGTACTAGGTACAGTTTCGATTGTAGGATGGGCGGTGTCAGCCCGTGCCCAAAATTCACTTTAATTCCTCCAACTCTTCCTTAACTTCTGTTTGACAGTTAACTTATCAAGAATCCCTCTTCTGAAAAGCAAGCAAGACAGTTGAATAGAAATCCTGCTATTGTAAGTGGGTGCTCACTGATCGGAAACATGACATACTCGTCCCTTTGTGTCTTGGGACTTATTCTCGAACCCCACCAGAAGCTTCGTGGTGGCTAAGGATTTTGGCAGAATACATGACAAACACAGACAAGGAGACAGGAATGGCCAGTTCTCGCTTATGAGCCATCATCAGCCAGCCAGGGCGCCGCAGCCCCTGGGGGGTTGATATGGCTTGCTGATGATGACTTATAATTCAGAACGGGTCATTCCAGTGCCCCTTATATTTTTCTGTCGTGCTATTCTACCTAAATCATAGGCCACCATGCAGCTGCTGGCGGTTCTTGAGAGTAAGCCTCAAGCCACAACGGGACGAGTGAATCATGTAACCGATCGGTGAGTGCCTACTTAATAGTTAATATTCCCGATTGAAACCTGGAATACCACTAGCTCATTGCGCATTGTTTAAAGTGTTGGACATTTAACCATCAGTTCAAGAGTTTGAGCCTGCGATGCCCCAAAACTTCGAGTCTTGTATGGTTGGCTAATGACGGCCTACAAGCCAGAAATGACCATTCCAGTCTCCCTTGTCTTTGTTGGTCATGTTATATATATATATATAGTTATAAGATATTGTGTGACTCACCGATCTGCTTAAGGAACATGTATGTTCTATTATGCCATGGAACTCAGACTAGAACCCTCACAGGCGGTCGCATGGCGAAGTGTAGCATATGTTGATTATGTGGAACCGACAAAGACAAGGGAGACTGGAATAGCAATTTCTGGCTTACAAGCCGTCATCAGCCAGTCATACCCAATCCCAATTCCATCATATGCTACACGTCGCAATGCGACCGCCTGTGAGGGCTCTAGTCTGATCTCCAGGGCACAACGGAACATGCCTGTTCCTTAAGCAGATCGGTGAGCCCAACACTATCATCATATTCCCGATCACAACCAACAAAGCAACGAGGCTGGGGCGATCTCCGTGCGATGTATTGGCAGGAGACCGACCAGGCCGATGCGTGAGTTGAATTTGTGGGTGCAGTGTGGGCAGGAGAAATCGATAGAGGCTGGGGAGATGTCATTCATGGTAGTGGGGGTGGCAGGGGCGCTAAGAATGGCAGGAGCGGAGGGTGTGAATGGGTGTATCGGTTTTGTCGGTATTGTGGTGAATTCCGCTGTCATGGATGCGGCATGTGACCGAATAGGCACATGCGATGAGTGAATGCGCGAGGACAGTGAGGGCAGTGGAGGCGACGATCGCTGCTGTGTGATGGTGTTCCAGGCACTGGCTCACCGGTCTCTGTACGATGTATTCGCAAGTGACCGACCAGGCCGATGCGTGAGGTGAATGTGCGGTGGCATTGAGTACAGCTTAGAGAGATTCCCCATCGCTGATGGTGGTGGTGGTGGTGGTGGTGGTGGAGGTGAGTGAAGGCGAAGGCGGTGGTGGTTGCGGTGGTGGGGGGTAGCAGGCGATGAGTAGATGGATGTGGTCTCTATGATGGTGGGAGTAATGGAATTGATTCCAGGAATGAGGGTGGGAGCAGTCAGAAGGAGGGTTGGCCGAATTTGACATAGAAATTGAAATTGTCGGATTGTTGGTGCATTGCGTCCGAAGATGTCCAACCAGGCCGATTTGCGCGCGGAAGATGCGTTGACAGCGCGGGCATGTTGGCAGGGCCTGGGCATTGGCGGTGTTGGTCCGGGGCGCTGGTGTCTTTTCGTGCCGCTCTTTTGGCCTTGGCG